>CM055106.1:20436958-20569284 GCA_029204225.1 Diphasiastrum complanatum | reverse complement strand
CGTAAACATTGATGTCCTGCCTGGACTTTCAATACTCTACCCGGGCTTTATGGGGCATAGAATGCTGCCTGGCAGGCTCCTAAGGTGTTTGTGGACAGTCCATTCTCTTAGACGAGTTCATGTTCTTAGGTGAAGTCACCCAACACATAAAGGTTTCTTTTAAATTTTTTGAACTGAATAGAAATCCAATGTATGGGGAGGTCTCTCCTACCAGGATTTTCACCCTCACGGTAGATCATAAACAGTTCATAATCAAGATCTTAGATGTGCATAAAGGCTTATACTATCAGTATACATTTTAACCGTTTCACTAAACTGGTTTATCGCGTAGGATGATGCTTGGAATTTATTTGCAGCACATTTTATGTTCACTTTGGTTAAAAGCAAGGAAAGATTTTGTGCTCCAACCCTTGCGCAGGAATGGCATTTCTAGTGACCTTTATGGGGTTTAGAATATGTCTCGCCCTCGCCGTAACTTCTCTGTAATTTTTTCCACCGTCTCAATAGGAGGGTGTCACAGAGTGGCAAGTTATGGTTCCCAAATGGAACCTAACTCACAACATATAGCGTTATTATCTCAATAGGAGGGTACCACATTAGTAGCAGGACATAACATGCCACTGACATGGCACGCCCTCTATTGAGACCAAAAAAAATTAAAAAGTCCAAATGAAACTAGCTCTTCCAAAGTCTAGGAACCTAGCTCACCAATGCAGAACCGGCTCAACCCAGCTGGTTCACTATACCTTCTAAATAAATTTGGTGGCAAAACCTAATGGGCAGTTCAAACTTCAATTTCAAGGGCAGTTTGATTGTCTTAGATGAGTAACATTGTCAGTTACAGCCACAGGAGTTGTCCGATTGTTAGTAAGGAAACATTTTTGAGATTGTTCATACGGGTTGGCATCCTTGTTTTCACTGTATTACCGTTAATTTGTCACCTGACTTGATCCTTATGTAGCACAAACAAAAGCAAATACCCAGTGTTGGGTTATATTATTGTAAGGGGTAAAGCCCAGAAAGAGGGTGGGTATCATGCCTTTGAGGGCCTCTGCCCGAGGGCGGCACTAACCAAGGGCAAGGACTTGGAATGGCGTAAATGCCCAACTTTTGTGTCTTGCAACTCTTCAACAGGCAGTAAAAACCTTATATACAATCATGAAGATTCTGTTGTCCACTTCACTTGCCTTGGATAAAGAAATCCTCCTCTAGGCATGGAGCCTGGATTAGGTAAATCAAAACCAATTCCAAATGAACTTTACACTTGACACCTCGTTTTTTTTTCTGGATAATTAAATTAACCAAACGGTTGATGTTCATTTTTTATAATATTTAGATCTGGTTAACACCTTGGAAGTTTGATTAAGACTGGGATACTAACTTCTACTTTGCAGATACGACAATTGCAAATCCAATATGAAGTGCTATCTCATGACAATCAAGAACATGTTTCCAAACTCCATACTGCAGAAAACTTCGAGTCGGAGGTTCTTCGGCTGCGAAAGGTCAGAGTTTTATGTGTTTCCAATTCAGCTACCCTCAAAACAGCAATATTTCTGCTTTCTTGCTTCGCTGATGGGAAGCCTGTTGAATAAATGATTAAAGTTCGAAGCTGTTGCAGGCAAATGAACAGCTTGAAAACAGGGTGTCCCAACTCATGGAAGACGATACTGTGGAGAGAGCTAATCTTGAAAATGACCTTGCAGAGGCTTTGAAAGAGATAAAATTTTATGAGCTACAACTGCAAAGGTACACTCGTCCAGCCAATATGCTTAAAAAAGGCTTGACATCTAAAATTTTCCCCATATTAATTATTCTCAATCGTTAGCATATCCCTTCCTTTTTACATACGGTCTTCACACATCTAGGGCTATGTAGCTGCCACATTTATTCCAAGTCTATCTTTGAAAGGAAAACTGGTTGCTTACTATGATACATCTAATGAACACCATTACACGTCTCTCCCTGTCTCAAAATGCTATCTGCAACAACCTTTTTTGTGTTATCTCTTTGATTCACGAGTCCAAGTGAAAAGTAGCCAAGTGCTAGTGACCAGTATTATATAAGTAGAAGGAATATTCATGTGAATTACAGGTACTTGATTTGCAGGCCTAGACATATTCTTTGGCTGTCCTTTTCGGTGTGCAATCTACGTTGATATGAACTTTTCTGTAGTGCATGACTCAGGAACTATAAATTGAAAATTGGTGACTTTAGTTTATCATTCTGACATAGTAATCTCAGTACATTAGGCTGATTTTCTCCCCTTCTCCATATGTAAGGCTGTTGACCTCCACAATCCACTGTCGGTTTGATCTTCAGTTCAAAGGCACTTAGCATGATAAATTCTGATGACTATCATTTTATAAACTACAGTTTCTAAATGAAAGCTACTAGCTGATTAATACGGATGCTTGCGATTTCTAAGTTCATTTCTCTTTGTTTCTAGGACATCATGGAATCTCTACCTTAAAATGTGTTGTTCTAGTCTAGTAAGTTTGCTCTAAATGCCAAATGATTTTCTTAGGCGCTGAATAACAGATCCGCTCTTCTTCATCATCACATGATCAACCTTCACGTGTCATTCAGTGATCCTATCTCAATAATTCACATATTTTCCTTTAATTAAGTTATTGGCAGGAATTGTGCAAAGTATCGTACTGGAAATCTAGGCTTATTATGGTACTTTCAGCATAATTATACCCATGAATACTGCTTAAGACCCAAATTTAGAGCTGCTCATTAATGGATTTTGATCAACTTACATGTATATGATACACAGTAAAAACTTTAAACTGTGAGCATGATTATTGACTTTGATCAATGAAACCACAGTTCAACTGAAAGCATCCCCATAATCATCGATCATGCTTAAAGACTTCTGCCCCACATGCAGAGGTCTTGAGAACAAAATTTCGTCCATCCTCTTTAAGCAGCCATTAATCATGGGCCAACCTACGAATTAGGCTCTGTGGATATAGAGATTGTTTATTCTTCAGCTGTAGCAGAGAGATAGAAGTCTCATTAGCTCTGAAAGTCTGACATCAAGTGGCCTAATCCTAATCTATATTTCTATAAATAAAGTGGCTTCTCAGTTTTCTCAAGAACATCCACAAAGTGGCAATGTGTACTGCCCACTGATTAGCCGAAAACAGGCAACATCAAACAGCACTTTTTGATGAATGATGAGACTCTTTAATTAAATTCTGAAAACAATGATAAGCAGCACTCCATTCAGATCATTCCATTATCGCATGACCACGTTCGGAGCTAACAATAAATTTTTCAACGTGTCTATAGAAAATGAGTGGGAATAATAAAACTTTTATTACTTTTATAGAGAGTCATCTCTCTCAATTGACTCACCATGGATAAGTAGTGCTGGTTAGTCACACAACACATCCGTGCACGCATACACAACTGGTCTGGAATGAGTATCATGAGATACATTTTCCTCTTTTGATGCTAATAACTCCTAACCAATTTGTGGAACTACATCAGGGAGCTCGCAAAGCAACAGAGTGCAAACACAGCTACATCAGCAATCATCCTTAGTGCCAGCGAAACTTCAGCTTTGAGAGAAAAGATAAGTCATCTGGAGGAGGAGCTGAAGGAAATGCACAATCGATACCTGTGCATGAGCCTCAAATGTGCTGAAGTTGAGGCTGAAAGAGAAGAACTTTTCATGACGGTTCGAAATCTTAGAAATGCCAAAAAGATCTAAGTATGCATCCTTACTGCTAGCAACAATAGCATTTATAAAAGCTCTTGCGGATGATCCTGAACAACATTGTAAATCCATCCGCTTGTATGATTCGAGAAGCAATTAGCATTTCTTCCAGAATGATGGCATGTACCAATTTTGTAAAGCAATAACTAAGAAATTCATTTTGATCGTATCACATGCTACTTCAGCCCAGATGACATATGTAATCTGCTTTGCAAAAACTGTCAAATGATATATTTGATCTACCTAAAGTCAACATTTTACTAAGAATTCTTTATTTCTCAACCTGCCATAACTAGTTTACATTCTACACTTTCTATTCTTTTGGATCAAACATTTGCAATGGGCTGCTGATCGACATCATCTAGATTACACATGAATCAGCCAAGTATGTCCACTGGACTTTGAGATGCAGTAATTAAGTTGTGTTTACCAAAAAGGTGTCTGGAAACTACCATGGTGTAATAACTTTTGTGGGTTTATGTTGTCATTATCCAATCAACTCACCCAGACTGGTTTTTTCACCTCAAATTCAATTTAGGTTGTGCTACTTTTGGCCCTGACCATTTATGGGTTGGACTTGGATGCTCGGTCAATGCAACAAAAGCTTATGAACTTCTGCATTCTCATGTCTATTACACAATGCTGATCAGGCAGCTATCCTGGATTTTAACGTACTATAAAAGGATTGCCACATTACCACTATGTAGCTGCATCTTTCATACATGTGAATTCATGTGTACTGACCTAAGTAAGTCATAGAAAGCTATACAATGCTAGCATGTAGATTGACTTTGTTAGGGAGAATCGATATAGTAGGTGATAGAATCCATGATCACTGCCTAATTTGCTCGAATTAACCAACAAAAGCTCAATAAACTTCCTACATGTTAATGATTGGTATCCATTTGGAAGCCATGCAATAGTTATAAATGCCAAACTCACATGACACCTTGTCATGAATGTGGAGTGAAAGTTAAGAAGCAAAGGTCTTTAATAGCTTGATAAGTGGATCATTTATTTGAGTCTCATAGATATGTCCTGGGGACTACAAGTTGGATGCTCCTTGATTCATGAGTAGAAGCACAAAAGCTGCACTAGTAACTAAATTATATGGGTACATCTACTTCTTCAACTCTTGCCGAAAGCTGCACTAGTAACTAAATTATATGGGTTGTACTTCTACTTCTTCAACTCTTGCCAAATGCAGCTCAATGTGATTTAACTTATATGTGATGATGCATGACTTAGGTTAGGTTATATCATGTGATATGCAAAGCACATAAGTTTTTTGCTTCTCGTCTACTAGAAATTGCAAACTCCTTTTCAATTTTGTGATAGCTCTACACTTATTGTCAACTAAGGGTTATAGAAGAGTCAAACAACTATACTATTGCAAGATGATATAAGCATCAATAAAAAATCCAAATCAGAGATAACTACAGACTTTGTTCCCCAAGCCATGTCTACCGATATGATATTTTGTAAAGAAACATCAAATAACACGCACATCACAACACTACCCATAATCATCTACAAGAAAAACATCAAATAATCTCCAATATCTATTAGTGCAAGATTAGACACATTAAGATATGGGCAAACAATTAAAATTCATTTTAGAGGCATTATATGCACATTGCAATGATTGCTATCTTTCATCCATTATGATGCAAAGTCCATGAGGCTTCATAACTTAAAGAGCATTGGACTACGGTCCACAATGCCATGCATAGCTTTCATAAAAGGCAAAACCTCTTTTTGCATGTTGTTGGGTGAAGGCATAGCTACAATATTTTCGTTCATTTTAAATTGAAATATATGTGATGAATGTCCTCTTCCATCTACTACATTTAATAAGCTTATCTACTTCACAAAGTAATCCAATGTCATCCTTGATCTTTGAAAGAAACACAAATAGTAATTTTGCCTTGTCTTTACGTGGTGGAAATTGGCTTAGTTCAACTAGTTTCATGATTTAGTAGTTTCATTTCCTTTTTTGATGGGTTATAGGAAAGTTATATCATAACCTTCATGGTGTTGATGTCAACACCAAGAAACTACATCTGTAACCTTTTAGTGATGATGTCAAGTAGCATAATTTGGAGCCAAGTTTTGCTTGTTAACCTAGATCCATCTTCATCGGTAACAAATTCAAACTAATACTATGGAAACTAGGTCTAGCCACTAAATTTACAAGGTTTTGGATCCATGCCCTTGAGCTACCACCCTTGAGAAAAAGCCCTTGACCCTTGCAATTTTTGGGTAGCATGACCTTATCCTATACTAAAGTTGTGCATTGTCAGACTTTACAATGTTTTCTAATCGTGTGCGTTGGGCTACACAATGACACATTTGAGGCTATGTGTTACCTTTCTCATCATATGTGAGCCTTGAAGGTACTTGTTTTTCCTTGATGTTCTCCTTGGCTTTTGACTTGATGAAGGTCCATCATCATTACCATCTAAAATAGGATCCTTTCCATCAACATCAAGAATGTTAGATCCATCCACATCACCATCAATAATGCTTAGAGATACTTTTGGAATGTTCCCCTCATCAAAAATGACATCTCTACCAATAATCACCTTATTAGCAGAACAAATGTAAACCTTGTAGGTTGTACTCATCTCACTATATCCAACAAATATACCTTTCCTTGAATTTCAAATCACTTTTTTCTCCTTTTTTTTTTTGTTCTTCCTTCTAGTACAGAGGGTTCTAGTGTGGAAGCATTTTCTGAGATTTATCTCAAATTTAAGTCTCTGCTCAATACCCCCTTGTTTAGATCTCAGAATAAGGACATGATTCATTATTAAGACTTGGTGGCACTCGACAAGCATACTTATAAAGCTAAGCTTGACAGAATGTTCACCAAGTTGCATAATGATTTCAAGTCTGTAGATAATTGTCAAATACACAATAAGAAATGTAGATTTGTAGAGTTTCAGTTTGCATTTGTTTTTTTTTTTTTTGTTAAATATTTCTGACGATTTGGAAGTTGCCCCTTCTGCTTCTGAAGCTGTTTCTTCTAGCGATACAAATTCTGACAAGTCTAAGCCTGTAGATATAGAACCTTTTTTTTATTGATACAAGCATTAGTTTAGATGATTGTACAGATTTTGATTCTGGTCGAAATAGGGCATCGATTATAGGCCTTAGAACTACCACTACCCTTTCTCCTTCTGATAAATCTCTAATCACATTGCCTATATATAATATAGATCATAATTCTTTTTTGACACTATATCGGATCTTTTTGATTTCACAAAGCCTAAGACTCTTTGCATTTTGAGCAAAGAGCTTTATGAATTTTCAGATATAATTGATTTTGATGTTGATAATCTTCTCCCTGGTGTTGATGATGTAAATAAGAATGAGTTTTATTCAGGAAAAGATTGTTTGAAAATGGTTGTGGAGGAAATGCACCAAAAAGAAGATGATCTTCCGTTTGAAGAGGAGTTTTTCAGATTTCAAAGTCAGCTTGGTTTTCCAAAACCAACTATCTATTCACCAACCTTATTGACATCGAAAGGTGGACATAATATTGATGGAGAGACAATAATCAAGGAAGACAAAGCCGAATGCGTAAGTTTTGTATTTTATTATGTACTAGTAGATCCGTTATGTCAGATTTTATACTGGAGCTTACTTTGCATTTCTTCATTTCAGGAAACAATTTTCCTTGATGATTTTGCAATTTGTCGAGGAGGGCAAAGATCTTCTGCTGGAGAATTTTCAAGAGATCATGCACTGGGACATTATCTGAAGTTCTTCAAGAATGATGAGATAAGTGTTGCCCATTCAAAGTTTCATCAACATGGTGATACAATGATTATGGCAATCAAGGCACTTTCTCATTTTCTTGGAGGACATAATTTTAATAGGGTACATAATTATTGAAAACTATTGCACTTAAAATTTTAGGATATGGACTAGTGAATTCCATGCTCAGATCATCTCATTTTGCATTGTATGTTGCCTATGTTGATCTGAGTAAGCATGAAAACTATGAGCTCCTGGATCCGTACGAAAGAAGAAAATTGCTGCATGATTCTAAGTTGCAACTTTCATTAGAGAAAATGTCGGAAGAAGAGCTGATATTGGAGAATTGTACTTTGTAAAAATTTCCATTTAATATACAAAATCTCTCTGTGTCTATTGCCTATTGGCTTGTATAAATATGCATGTTTTTTGAAATTTTTTATAATTCATCGATTTTGTATAATGACAAAAAGAATTCTACTTTAAAACCATTGGAAAAGTTACAATATATAGCTATTCTTTGTGCTAGTCCCATCATGTTGTGTACTTTTATGAAATGCCACTCTTGCTTGCCAATGAGATTTTTCCATTCCACTATTTCTTGCAAAGAATGTCGAATGATGCCGTAATATGTGCTGCATGTCATAAAAACAAAATCTAAATCAATACCAAAGCATCTAAATTAATTGCACATGTTTGTCTATACTAATGTAACATCAGAATCTTACCATATAATGTGTTATATGATCTACACCCCATGCACTTTGAGCTGCATCCACAAATTCACTAGTTGTTTTCTGTATCATTTTACATCAATATTTGAAAATTTATCTTTTCTCAAGTATTGGAAACTTTTTAATACTTACCTGTGCAAATGCCTCCTTAATCATCTTAAACATTGTCGCATATGCTTGTCTATTGATGCTAGAAAAATCACATGCCCTCTGAACCAATATAGTGTCCAATATTTTTCCAATTTTATTCATAATGTTATCAGTAACTGAAGCTTTAATCTTTTTCATTTTGCTTTCTCTTTTTTCGGGGTGGGACAGGCCCCCTTTCAAGAGGAAGTTGCCTTTGTGTGAAGCCAGACTTAAAAATGTTGTCATAGGTGTTACGAAGCCGCATGACAAGAAGCATGTCCTTGGGCATCAGTGTCACCCTCTTGCCATGAATGGAGCACAACATCGAATCCTCAAACATTTTTGTCTGGAAGTCCTCGTATGCAGTATGGAGTGCCTCCAATGCAGTGATATTCCAACTCACTGCATAGGGCAGATGAGTGGTCATATCTTGTGTAACCTCCCTCATAGCCCGGTAGAAGGCTGCTTTCGGGATTAGAAGTTTGGTGCTCCTCTACAATGCCCTGATGTCCCTCAACCATGGACGGCAAGGTCTTTCGCGTCTTTGCAAACGTACGGGTTCAGAAGTCTGGGGACGGGATGGTTGAACAAAACTGGTAAGCCTAGTGGTTTGCTTTGTCCGTGCCATTGAGGTTGGATATCTATATCATGAGAGGACAGAGATACAAAGAAGAGAAAGCTAGATAATCTCACGTGATGGTGACACTGGGAACTCTGAGGGTGATATCACTGCCACGCGAGAGAGTAGCAGAGTCAGGCGGGGAGAGGAAGGGGCTTGCGTGATGGCGATACTGGGAGAGTTAGGCTAATATCGCTACGACGCGAGAGGGTGTAAGGAACATGCTTGGGGATGAGGTCGTTCGCGTGATGGCGATATCACGAATGCAAGTCATATGGAAGCAATCAAATGTGAAAGCAAATTACGTGAAAACCTATACAATCCCCGGGAATGGACTTATTTAAGGAAAAAAAGTTGGCACGTGTGAATACTTGCGACACGTGGCCCAATCACTAACTGACGTGTGGAACCACATGTCTGTATATGCACGTGTAAAACTGCACGTCTAGATGAACACGTGTGGGATCCCACATGTGGACACGTGGCCGAATGGATCAGCGACATGTATTTTTGCACGTATAAGCTCGCACGTGTGGGCACGTGGCCCAATCAATACCTAACATGTGAAACTACACGTCTGTATCCACACGTGTGAAACTACATGTACGGGCAACACATGTGTGGACTTGCACGTGTGGCCACGTGGTCGAATGGTTTGGTGACGTGTGTTCTAGCAAGTATTAGCTTGCACGTGTGGGCACGTGGCCGAATGGCAGATTGACGTGTATTGTAGCACATATGGTCTCGCACGTGTGGACGGTTATATTATGCGTCATAGATCTGATCCGTTGTTGGATCGACGCATGTACGGCTTGGATTTTATTGGTTTTAGCTATATAAATGTTGTCTGATCAGTTAAAACCTTTCGCTAAGTTTTAGATTTTCACTCCCTGTAGCTCTTGGTTTGTCAACACTACTAGTTCTTTGTAGTATCACTACCACGTGAGAATCTATTTCAGATTCATGACGATCTTGGATCCCTCGCGTCGTTCTGATATCCGGTCATTCACCAATATCGCCATCACATAAGGAGTGCCTGATTGTCTTCTAACTCCCTGCCACCCCGCGTCGTAGTGATACTCGGCCCTACTGGTCATACTTTCGAGATGGCCGCCTCATCTTCTAATATTTTTGATTCTGCGTTGCACGCCTTCCTTGTTGAATCCGGTGTTGGTAACTACATAGGTCAGTATAAGACGTATTTCAATATGTCTTTTGATATTAAGAGGTTTGGTTCAGAACATAAATCCTATTTTCCAGCGTTGTATAAAGAGTATTATGATAGTCTGAATCAGTCTATGTTGATAATGGATAATCTATGATTCATCCATTTCCATGACCTGGTACTTGCCCAACCATCTTCAAAGCAAAGCCACAACCGACAATTCACGAAAATAGTGAGTGATTTTAAACATGTGGTCCATTGTGAACAATGCAATCGATCATGTCGCTTTTTGCAGGAAGGCATGGGCTTTGTGTTTTATCTTTCTGCTCTTGTTCTTGAGGAGGCAGGAACTTCGAGGCTAAGCATTGAGAGTGCCTCATCATCAACTGATTCTGTGATATCAGAGTCAGCTATTGTTGATGACACCTTGGGTGCTGACGAGGAAGCAAGATTGGCAGCAATGTACGACCCAGCCGAGTCTCGTGCATTGTCCATTTCTTCTTTATCTAACGTGAATCCATATGACAAAACCAAGACTCTCCTCGATTTATTACATGAATAGTGTTGCATACCTCTCTCTGAATGATGTTGGAGATGTTCTTGATCTGAGGGAGGACGAAATATTATCAATTTTGTCTAATCTCATCAAGAATTCGGGAACTTCATAGATCTCGATGGTGATGATGATCTACGTGCTTCTATTGATTACAAGGACGGAGATGAATGGCTGGATGGGACTGAAGCCCTGAAGTCAATCATGTTTGAAAGTAGGGCATACCAGGCAAATTTGCCCTGTGAGGAGGAATTTTTGAGAATCCGAAGCAAATATGTGTCACAGTCTTCGAAAACTAATCCATCCACTGCTTCGACGACCATTGTTGCTGGTCATGGTCTACATACTGCTGCACTTATTCAAGCTGATGAGCGTGATCTGGTAGGTAAATCTGGTTTTATTTGAATGAGATTTTTATTCAAATTTATTTATTTTGTTTTTCAAGATGTGACCTTTGCTCGTATTTTACAAGCTACTGTGAAGGTGGATGCCTTTGCAACAAGGCAAGAATATTTGAGGAAAGGCCAAGGATCACGACAAAGGGATTCATCTCTGTCCAATTATTTGAGGTGCTTTGTAAATAAAGAGATTTGCATTCATCCTAGCAAATTTTCTTCAGATGCCGCGACAATAATAATGGCAATTAAAGTGTTATCCTATTTCTTGAATGGGCATAAATACCCTTCAAATACATATAAAATTATTTTTGCAAAGAGAGACATTGTCATAAAAGTATTTGGCTATGTAGCTGAGGAAGTTTCAAAAAGGTCTTCCTCCTTAGCTGTTTTCTCCGGATACATTGACATGAGCAAAAGAAAATCCATTGATTTTCTAGATTTATATGATAGAAAACAAAAATTTCATGACCACACAGCAAAGCTGATCATTAAAGACAAAGAGAAACAATGATTTTGCCTTGCATTGTACTTGAAATGATGCGATATAATACATATACTTTTTTCGTCTGATATCATGAAAACTACTATGGGTTGAGTGTTGCATCAATATTATTTTCGTCCATAAACTTGCACGCCTTTCTGAATTTCTGATAATTTGTTGATCTAGTTTTATATCGGATTTGATACGCATGTAGAACCATTGAAATAGATGGATGATGTAACTATTTTATTGAGATGTTCCACCATGTTGTGTATTTCGATGAATTGCTGCTCTGGCTTGCCAATGCGATTTCTCCATTCCTTGTGATGACCAAATACTTAGACTGTCGTAAGCTTTTGCAAAAAATGATGCATGATGTCGTAAAATGTGCTGCAATATCAGAGATACAAATATTGTCATATTAATCATTTTAAATTTAGCATATGTGCAATGAGATTATAATTCGAAGAGCTAGTTACATTGAAAAGAGATTTACCATATAATGCGTAATATGATCTTCACCCCAGGCGTCTTTAACTGCATCCACAAACTCAATTGTTGATTTCTCAATTAGTAGGACATCAGTATCAGACAGTTTATCTTTTCTAAGCAATTTGACCATGTTTCAAGCTTTGTCCAGACTTTAACTTTTTTAATCCTCGTTGTTCCTTTTCTTCAAAATTCTTTGTGGCATTGTGTACATCTATCCAAATTGAGTATTGGATTTTAGTTTGTTTTCCGGAATGATTTGATAAGAAACGACGAGCTTTGGATCCTCCTATACTTGGTTTGCATGGGATGTTTCTTGTTTTCCCTGAAAGCTTCTCATCCTTTTGTATTTTAACGTGTCCTTTATGAAGTCCCGCTTTTGATAAAACTTCTTCCAATCGAGCTATTGCTTTTTTGGCTAATGACTATGGCTTAGTATTCTAAGCAAAATGAAGGTATATCAATTTTTCGATAATTCTAACCTCTCCATGTAGTGTACAAATGTGAACATTTTTAAGCGGAATCGATAATACTGGTTTCCAAGTCGGATCTTCTATATCCCTTGAAACTCTCGTGCTCTTCAACATGTCATGTGTAGTTTTCATGCAATAGAGGCATGGATGTTTTGAATTTGCTCCATGTGAAACGTTGAACATGCACTTCAACGACTTTAGGTCTCCAGCCAAATGCCATTCCACCTTAAAATCACCTATTCCAGGAACATTGAGTGGTGTGTTGCTCATATGATTCTTAATTATCTCTGGATATTCTGTTTCACTAAAAATCCAAAATAGAATGTCATGATCTTCTTTAAAAACCTGTTTGAAACACAAAATCATGAACTATTTTAAGAGAATTGAACTTAGACCTATAATAACAAAACAATATTAGCTTAAAACACAAAACCATAAATTCTCAAAATGAATTAGTTGCTAGTACTCAATAGAATAGATTTAAACCTGGAAAGCTGCCAACCACCAAATATCATTTTCGGACTGCACACTGAAATCAAGACTCTCCGAGTTTATCGTATTGCTTAATGCTCCATTCATAAGTGTAACACTAACCCTTTCTAGCTTTTGTCCCTTTATTACTTCTGATTTATCTAACTTAAGAACTAATATCAATTTTTCAACACTTTCATTTGTGATTCCATAAAACTTTACAATAAATCTCAGTAAATTATTTAGATCCACAAACATATTGTTGGTGGAATCATATGACAAAGTGCCATGTTTTGAGTTATAAATTTAATTGATATGGTAAGGAATACCAATGATGTTTTGCAAACCCTGTTTAACGCATCCCTCTCTAATTTGATTTGAAAGGGCCGAGGAATAGGAAATTGTTTTATATGTACTTGTCCAAATGCCTCTTTGATAATTTTAAGCATTGTGTCATATGCATCCCTGCTAATACCAGATTAATCACATGCTCCTTGTATCAATTTTCGGTCAATGATCTTGCCGACTTCGCCCATAAGGGCCTCTGCAATCTTGGACTTGATTCAAGAATATCGTTGGTTTCCTGGTAGACTCATCGTTGACTTGGCTGTAAGTACTGCACTCAAAGACTTTCCAATCATGTCCTTGTCTTTCAGATTTTCATTGGTGATTTAAGCTGATCTGCAAAATAAAAATAAGATTTAGAAAAAAAACAATTCACAATCATTGATGTGCTAGATGAAACAAAACACATGAATAGTTTAAAACATAATCTTACTTGAAAGCATATATTCTTTTCTTCCGTTGACCCCCACTTGATGAAAGCTCGTCAATACTTTTTAAAATAACTCTTTTTCGCTTATTATTCAGTATTTTCTTCCGTAATGTGTTTACTTCTACATTTATTTGACAATATGGGTACGCAATGTTTGTACAATTAGTTTCATATTGTCAGTTTCTTGGTTAAGGTTTAACATCATATCTTGCAAACGAGAATTTTCTATCTTCAAGTTCATTCTCTTCTTTTGTTTGCAACAAAAGAGTTGTTTTTTTTTCTGTAGTCAGTAAGCAGATTATTCAACATATTTTCCAAACAATGGATTTTTTTCATTGAATTACTAATGCCATAACTTTTCAATATTTCACAATAACCCAATAGACCATTGTGTCTTTCACACAAAAACAGTATGAGTTGTGTGACTGATCTAAAATTTGGATGTTGCATTGAGCTTGGATCGATTGGATACAAACTTCCATCAACCCATAGATCACAATGTTTCCTGTCTTCCGTCCTTTGGTGAACTGGTAAAGTGGATCTTTTCAGATTTTTTCTCGACAGTGGAGCATATTCAGTGGGAAGATCAATATGGAGATGATATTTAGACATCTTAATAATCGATAGATTAATCTAGTAGAAAATCAACTTGTTATATATCTTGTAAGCTATTAAAACTCGTCTTAATTAAAAAAAAAATCAATTAGAAAAGTTTGAAATGACCTTGGCGCTCTTTTTAATCCATCACACTCCATGTTTCTTGCTTTATATGGAAAATCAAAGCTTTGCAGTTATGAGCAAAAAAAAAATTCAATAGATGTGTGTTGACATTGCAAATTTTTGAATTGCAAAAGTTTGAAATAACCTTGCCGCTCGATTTGATCCAACACACTCCATATTTTCTAAATACGAAAAATTTAGATTCACGTTGGCGCTCATTGTGAACCAAAATATTCAAAGTTTCTTGCCATGATTTTCAGATCGATAAGACTGTTTTCCTTTGATGTGAACGCTATGAGTAGATGGAAAAAAAAACTTTGATGTGCAATACGATTTGCATTTACATGAGAAGTTATGTTAGTTAATGGTAGAAAATAGAATTTTGAAGTATGGACCCCATGCGTTGCGGCTACCCAACTTCCAGTTAACTACATACGTTACTAGTGAGGTCAAGTCATCGGAGTTGTGAGGGCAGATAAAAAACTTGGTCGGCGTTTTAAAATCCGACAATTTTCTCTCTCTTACGTGGCATTTATTAGACAACCCTTTTGGGCCTTGGAACTTCTCTAATGTAGATGTTGATTTTCCCACATTGGCAAGATTGGTAGAGTTGATCTATTTCTAACCAAAGATCAGGTTATGGATTTGGATATTGATTGATCCAAAATTCTTCACATGGTATCAGAGCTTATGTTACAGGTTATGAAAGGATCAAGCACATCTATCAAGGATTTGGTGAAGATATCAATGCTAGATTGACTTCTATCCAAAAATCGAGTTTCTTGCATATGTAGATTGGATCTTTTGTTAATAAAAACTCATTTTAGGTTATTGAACTTGATGAATTTCGATTTCACACGACATTTATAGGAAATAGCCGATTTTGGATGCATTAGGCTACAAGATTCTATATCAAGTTTTAGGCAATTACATGTAGAATTTGAAATAATCAATTTTTTGTGATTTTGTCAAAACCCTAATTTTGATTGGATCTCTATTTTGTGAGGTTACTGAACTTCATTAGAGTGTGTTTCATTCTTAGGAAGTGGCAAGAGTTATTAGATTGAGAATAGATCATAGGTTGATCAAGATTTCTACATTCTATGTGTTGATTTGCTAGATATAAGTGCTAGAAGAGAATTGAGAGGTTCCATATCTTTGTGATTTCTTTTTTAAAACATTTGTTGTATTTCAAAAGAGTGTTTTGTGCATTGGAACA
The DNA here is from genome assembly GCA_029204225.1 of Diphasiastrum complanatum. Classification (NCBI taxonomy): domain Eukaryota; kingdom Viridiplantae; phylum Streptophyta; class Lycopodiopsida; order Lycopodiales; family Lycopodiaceae; genus Diphasiastrum; species Diphasiastrum complanatum. The sequence continues at coordinate 20,553,566 of CM055106.1, read as the reverse complement.
AGTTGAAAGAGAATGATCAGGTCATTGCAACATGGCTACATCAAGTGGATACATGTTGGAAGCCAATGATAGGCTTACCTCAAACAACTATTCATTGTGGAAAGTGAGGATGGAATCACTTCTTGAGATGAATGATGTTTTGGATATTGTTGTAGGTTTGGAGGAGAGGCCAACAACACAAGAACAAATGAGGTATGACAAGAGGGCCAAAAGAGCTCTACACATGATCAAGATGAATGTTACCAATGAACTTCTCAAGGAAGCTAGTAAGAGTACTTCATCAAATGATGCTTGAAATTCATTAAAGAAGCTTTATGAATCCAAGTCTACTTCTAGAGTGTTGACTCTAAGAAGGCAAATATTTTAAATTTTGCAAAAGATTGAAGAAAGTCCAAATATTTTTGTTTTAAGAGTGAAGCCTTTGAATGATGAGTTAGCTTGCATTGATGAGAGCATTAAGGAAGGAGAGCTTGTTCAAGTTATTCTTAATGGTTTGTTGGATGATCATGCTAATATTGTACAAACTCTTGCCATTCAAAGAACTTTGCCAAGTTTTATTGATCTTCAAGAGATCTTGATCAATGAAGAATATAGGCTTCAAGTAAGAGGTGGATCTTCATCAGCATCTCAAGTTGGAGAGGAGGCTATGTTCATCAAGGGCAAAAGCAAAAGTAGGTGGTCTAAAGGGCAAGATCAAGAGGAGGCTTCTTCAAATGGCAAAAAGAAAGATAGATCAAAGCTCAAGTGCTTCTATTGTGATAAAAGGACAAAGTTGCAAGTGAGTGCTACAAGAAGAAGAGAGATCAAGGAGACAAACAAGGTAATCTTACTCATGATGAAGATGGTTTGGATGTTCAAAACTCAAATGATGATGCTTTCGTAATGTCTTCATATGACTTTTCACAAAGAGGACTTCACTTCTTTGTTGGCATATGAAGATGAATAGAAGGTGATCTACACGGCCAATGATGGGGAGCCTTGCAATCAAAGGGATTGGCACAATTCCTATTTCTCTCTCTACAAACAGGAATGTTCATTCGAAGGATGTTTTGTGCGTACCTTCCATTACCAAGAATTTACTTAGCGTGAGTGAATTTCTAAGTAAAGGTTTCAAAGTTGAGTTTGATGGAGATGCTTGCATGATCAAAAGGAAAGATATCTTAATTGCAAAAGGTGAAAGGAAGGGAAGTTGTTCAAACTAGATGCTTGTGTTATTGCTAACCAAGTTGGATGTGTTGCAAGTGAGCAAATACCTATCCATGAGGTTTAAAAGGATGGGGCATCTCAGCTTCAAGTCATTGGAGGTAATGGCTAAGAAGCAAGTTGTAATTGGTCTTTCAAAATTCTTAAGTAGCATCAATCATGTTTATAAGTCTCGTGCTTTGTCAAAGTCATGTAGACTACCTTATGCTAGATCTACAAAGCCTTTTCAAGTTGTACATTCAGATATTCATGGAATTCATTAGAGAAAATATGGGCCCAAAATGCCATGTAGGAGAGAGAAAAATAACAATAAAGTTATTAAAATATGATTTTCTAACTTCTTTATGCATCTGCCCGCACTACTTTCCATGAAAATGAATGTAACTTACTTTAGTCACATCAAACTTCACTGGTGCTTAGCCACAATTAAAGTATAATTTTCAAAATGTCGAAATATTCCCTCCCAATAGTTGGGAACACTCAAAAATTTGAATTAGGAGTGACATTTCAGAAACAAAGCCTATGTCATCTCTATCTCCAGGGCAGGGTCGAACAAGTGTTCAGCACCATCTCTAGCTCTGTTATTGTCATTGTGTTGTTTGTTACTATAATATTGTACCAATGACAAAGCTATATCATCTTCATGTGGATTTGTCACCAGAATATCCTCCGCTCGGGACAAGAAATTCAAAGCAATCCAAATTGTCAACTTCTGATAAGATTCGATATAGGGAGGAAAAGCTAAAGCATGTATGTTTATGGTCATCAGGAACATTGTATCCTATTGATCCGAATTCATTGCAACACCGGATTTTCATTCGATGAGTCAATTAATAATCTATATGTGTCATGGCAAAAATGGCCTTTTGGGTTACTGTGAGAATTTGATGCTCTATGGAAATGCACATTCAATGCAAAGAATACATTATCTGGAAGAGAGATTAAGGAAAATATCAAAGGAGTGCGAAGACAAATCTACAAAGTTCAAAACTTGTTTCGAAGAAAATGATATGTTCAAGAAGGAGATCCAAACGTTGAAATCTTCTTTGTGTCATTTTACAACTAGTAATGATGAGATAAGACCTGCATTTCAATCCATGCGTATCTCATATTTGTCTCTTGTTAAAGATATGGATGTGCTCAACAAAAAGGTCAGAAGCAACAAGAGGAAAAGACTGGTAACCAAGGATATATGTGATCTATCATCCATAGGAGGTTATCGAAAAAGACAAATATGTGCATTTAAATAAGTTATAGCTTATTTGGTTTAATATTGCTTGAACTTTTTGATTCACTCATAATCACTAGTTTTGTCATTTATTAATTTCAACTTTCTGTTGATTTGTTTATTATGTTGCTATGAATACTATGATTGTCCTAATCTCTACTGACATTTTTATGAACATTATGTTTGCAATGCAGATCAATGCTGGTTGCTGAAGACCATTTGGCCGACGAGATTTCCATCGGAAACTCACTAGGTTCCATTTTGACTTCTAAATCTATGAAATCATTGTTGCAAAGGTAAAAAGAATCTTTTTACGTATTTTATTTCCATGATGTCATGGAGTTTAGAATTATATTGAATTATAATTTAACAATTTTTCGCTGTGATTTCTCAGTCTTTGCAACAAGACGATGCTTTCAGCTGCGGATGGCATTCAATCTGGAATGTCAAATCGTTCTTGGATTGGTATATGGTGCAACCTCCAGATGCTAGTATCCGTGAGGTATTTTTCTCAAGTTCCAGTATCTTGATGATATATTGTTAATTTTGTGAATTTATATTTTTTTAAACATTGGCTAATACATACATGCACTCGATATTTTATCTTGCAGTTCCAATGTCCTGAGGTATCAACAAATGCGATTCATCAGTATCAGCATGAAATGTTGGAAATTTTACTATCGTGTGCAATGCCCTACAAGCATGAGAGTGCCTCGGATGAACCTACCAGGGGATCTGTGAATGAAGTTGCAGTGCTTGAGGATATGCCTCAGGCACCTTTGATTGAAATGTAAATATTGTCACATAAGTTTCGACAGACACATAGAAATATATCATCACATGATGATGCATAGAACAACAGATAGGCAAATAGAAAGTGGGCTATTACTGAATGCCACGAATATATGATATCGTTTTTAAAACCAATGTACATTTTTCAAAATACTAGATACAAATTGTTCGATGAAATCTTGAAGTCATTTGAGACTTATTTGTATTCCTTTTTTTTGAAAAAATACATTGTTGTTGTTTGTCTATCATCCCAATTTTTATGCAGGTTCAACAATTTGTATGCTTCTATTTAAGTCCTTGCACTGTATGCGACTTTCTTGTCTTGGTCTTACTTGTACACCAAAGAAACTTGTTAGACAATATCAACATTGAGATTATTTTAAATGAAATATTGCAATACTGAAAACACTGAAACATGTTTAAATAAAATCATTGAAAGTCATTTCAAATGTCTACTGAAATAAATACACATACACCTACCAATCTCTCATTGACTCGAAAACATAAGTGTTTAGGAATATCATATTGCAGCAAGGTAAGCTCTGATCGAATGTGATCGAGTGTCCAATCTTCTTCCACCTCAATTGTTGTAACAGTAAAATTATTTTGCCTCAGTTGGATTTCTATTTGATATTGATGACTCGCTGTAAAATCCTGATCCAATGCTTTCCATCCATTGCCAACTTTGGACCATCTTCCAGAATAAAATGTTAAAGAAATCACTTGTTTTTCTATAAGATATCTAAATTTCATTGACGATCTATTAACTATGCACTCGATATTGTCATCACTCTTTTTATCCCAATGACCATCAAGGAGGCTTGATAACATATTGTCTGTTAAATCACTACAAATAAACATTGTCGCTGTTCTACGAATATTACATTCAACAAAAAAATCTACAAATATTGCAAAAGGCAGAAACCAGTGCAATCTATTGTTTTTTGAACCTGTGCTACATTTCATACAGTTTTGAATGTCCATAAAAAAACCTCGATCGGAAGCTCTCTGCTATGGTGGAATCTGGAGGAATCCATTTTTCGCTTGAGAAAGAGGGTAATGATATCCCCTCTAATTTTCCACTAAACTGGATGGTGTGTAAAATGAATCATAGAAGAAAATACAAGAATCCAAAAGTGATCTCGTGGAGCAGTTCTTGTATTGCAGAAGAACAATATCAGGATGAATAACGCCCATGATGCCGACAAGGGATTGTATAGGTTGCCATTCAATTATGCTTGATGGATACAAATCTGCACAAATCCATAAAACTATATGTCATTTAAATACTCAGATACACGTCTAAATGATTAATGCAAAGCTCAAAGCAAAAAATTCTCCAAAACTTACAATTGCATTTCTGTCATTTGAACTTACGCCTTCCACTCTAATTTCCTTATGCATGTAGACATGTTGAATCAAGACCTCTGAAATGGATCGACCACCGGGTGAAACTTTGAAGTCTAAAATTCTACCTTTCCAAAAATTCCTATAATCCATATTTGATTTTCTCTTTTTACCAAAAACACCTCTTGATGAGGGATGCTTGAGAACCCAGTGAAATTTTCTATAGATACATGGTATCCAAGAGCCATCAGAGTCTTTTTCATTACAAACAGAAACTAAGACAATATTGCTTCATGGTCTAGGACTTCTAGAAGCCATTACAAAGTTAAAAGAAGATGAACAACCGAGTCTGAAACAAAATGTAGTTGAATCAGTATGAAAATAAAAAACCAAATTTGCAAACATCAAACATAAGATATGATGAAAAACAATAAGCTACTGTATTTCACACATGTGAATCCAAAAATAGCATTCTACACACAAGATTGCAAGATATCACCAATATAGTGCACCAATGGATAGATGAACCCAAAGAGAACCATGTATAAGCATGAATGAGATAATAAAGACAGAATGTCTTCTCTTCCCACCAGTTACATCCTTTTATAGCAGGTCCAAACCTAACTTTAAACTTTGGTTTTCCTACATAATGAAAAACCCTACTATTTTGTGATTAGATTTAATGTCTCTACTACTCAAATTGTATCTATTAAAAACTCGTGTTCTATAGTTTCCCACACTTTACAAAAGTGTTTATTCAAATGCTTTTAGACTAATATAACTTTGAAAAGTCAAACTCTAAGTCTAATATGAAAATTTGCCTCAAATATACAAATATGACCAATATAGCAAAACGAGTTGAGATTTATCACACCCTTTTGATTTGATTTCCAATAGCCCATATTATAAACATAGAAACACTACTATCTTCAAATCTTCTCAATATTGAGATCATAGAATAAACATGTAAACATGATGATGATTGATCTTTTTGTATAGAAAAATCATAGTGAAAGAGTGGACAGAGCTTCTAAAATACCCTTTTGATTTGATGTCCAATAGGTATATCAATAACTAGATAGCTATTGCATTCTAAGGAAAACAAGGGACTTGCCCATATCATGAACAGAGAAACAATATGAGAGATGGTAGTGGTGCGATGTTTCCTGATTTTCCACTCTGGCGTTCTCATCTCCTTCTTTTCTCTTGCTGTCCAGGTCATCCAGGACCTCTATCCTCGTGTCAGTAAGAGACGAGGATGTGCCTGCGTAGTCTGACACACACTAGCCTTATTCTAAGAGTTGTCGATATCTGCAAATATGACGAAATCTGGAATCGGATTCCCAATTTTGGAGCATTTAAGCTTGAGTGTGCCTCAACTAGGGAGTGATCGGTTGTTATTGGTGCTTTTGAGCGACTTCACCATATTAATATTGTGACTGCTCTTTCAGCTTCTATCTTGAATGTGATTGTAGGGAGTGATCGGTTGTTGTTGGTGCTTTTGAGCGATTTCACAGCATAAGCCCATATGGTGATTACTCCTTCTTCTGTCCTGAGTGTGATTTTAGTTTACAGTTTCAGTTCGACGACTTCTTTTTATTTGCAGTAAGATGAGCAAGCTGCAACAGTCCTTGGTTGCTGATATAACTTCAAGATATCGGTCCATCTTGTCGTGTATTGTAGCTGCCAATAGAAAGACATAAGTGTTATATTTGCTGTTTGAAAGAGCTGTAGGCTTTGCAGCTGTTATGGGAAATCAAACTGAGGAATCTCTACTTGATGATTTAGATGAGGAAACCCGTGATCCTTCTAAGGTGCAGGAAGAAGTTCTCTGCAGGATCTTAAGGGACAACCTTCACACTGAATACTTGCGAAGATGCGGACTTACAGCAGCTGCCAAAAGTGCTTTCAAGGAACGCATACCAATCGTCAAATACGAAGACATGAAACCAGACATAGATCGAATTGCTAATGGTGACAGTTCCCCCATCCTCTTTTTTGAGCGTGTAGCGAAATTCCTCATCAGGTGCTCTCTCTCTCTCTCTCTCTCTCTCTCTCTCTCTCTCTCTCTCTCAGAGACACACACAATGGACCGACCTTTTTGCCCACAGTACTGAAGTTAACTTTTGCAGTTCTGGAACCTCAACTGGAGAGCACAAGCTTTACCCAAAGCCTGCCGGTCATCCAGAAAGAAGCCAAAGATTGAGAAATATAACAAGTGCAGTCTTTTACAAGTAAGATTGTCAATTTAAGACTATATCATACTACAGAAAAAATCTTTTTTGGTACTTACTGCTCAAGTAGCTAAATTTAAATATCGTCATGTTAAGGATCATGATGCTATTTCACTGCTTTCTAAGTATTAGCCAGTTTTATGGCTTTAAAACGAGCATTGGACGTCTTGTGCAGGCACTTTCCTGATTTGAAAAAGGGTAAGAGGTTGAATTTTCTTTATGCTAGAGAACAAGGTATAACCCCTTGTGGCTTGAATACACAGACTGCTATCACAAGCCTCATACAGAGATCAACCTCAAGGAATGATTTCTCCAATTTGACGATGAGCCTGCCAGAAGTTTTGCTTTGCACTGATTCCTTTCAGTCTACCTACTGCCAGCTGCTATGTGGATTGATGCAATCTCCTGAAGTGGTAAATGTGGGTAGCTTCTTTGCCTCCACATTCGTAAGGATAATCCGAAGCATTGAAGATTATTGGGCAGACTTATGTGAAGATCTCGAAAGTGGACAACTTAATGGAAAAATCACTAACCTTTCTGTTAGAAAAGCGATGGCCAGGGTTTTGCGGCCTAATCCAGAGCTCGCAAGTCGTGTGAGAGTGGCATGCTGGAAAACATCGTGGCAAGGAATCGTCAAACGCCTCTGGCCAAACACAAGGGTAATACAAACTGTTGTAAGTGGATCCATGCAGCAATATATCCCCACAATTGATTACTATAGTGATGGGATCCAAATAGTGTCCATGGTCTATGCTTCTTCTGAGACATATCTTGGCTTCAATCTGAATCCAATATGCTCTCCATGGGAAATCACATACATGCTCGCTCCAAGTGCCGCCTACTTCGAATTTCTTCCGATTGATCGAAGCAGTGAATTCGGGGAGCAACTAACGTCCGACCTGTGTATAGATTCTCAAGCAGTTGTTGATCTCACTGACGTCCAAGTGGGTAAGGAATACGAATTGTTGGTGACTACCGACACGGGTAAGTAGACTATATTGCTGAACTCCTTCAGAGCTTGTAAAGAACTTATACACTAGTGTACGCATAGCAAACAATAGCATTTAAACCAGTGTGCTGCACGGTTCTATGATTAATTAGATTTAAGCTATTGTAGTAAGGTGTATGCTATAAAAATATGACCACACCTCATGAAGGCTCGGTTATCAGCCAAATTCCTCCTGACTTCGAGATAAGATCGTGTGCTAGTTGTGAACCTGTGGGTTGTGTCTTTCTGGGATTGTTTTTGACGATCGATTCGAATTCTCTACGATACCTTTCAGGTCTTTACAGATACAGAATGGGGGACATTCTGAAAGTTGCAGGCTACTACAACGCGTCTCCTACATTCTTTTTCGTGTGCCGTCAGAATGTGCTTCTTAGCATTGATTCCGACAAAACAGACGAGAAAGATCTACAGAACGCAATCACAACTGCAGCTTCGTCCTCCCGCAAGATAGTGAGGGACTATAGCAGCTACGCCGACCTGGAATCCAAGCCACCCCACTACGTTATCTTCTGGGAGCTAGCAGAAGACACCCCTATTGAGGCACACGAGCTGAAGGAGTGTTGCTATGTCATGGAAGAGAGCTTGGCCAGTACATACAGGAGGGGGAGACGAGAGAATGCAATTGGGCCATTGGAAATAAGGCTGGTGAAAAAAGGATCGTTCGAGAAGTTAATGGACTGTTGTGTGGCAGGAGGTGCGAATGTAGGTCAAGTGAAGGTGCCCAGATGCCTGAAGCGCCCATCTAGTTTGCTACAGGCAATGGAGGAGGGCGTTTACCAGATCGCCTTCAGTGCACGGTTGCCTTCCTATTCTCCCACCATACTACTTTCTCCTCCCACCACCGCCATCGCCATCGCCACCGAGAACAAAAACTAGCCTTTTATCACTGTTTCAGAGCTAAATGAGCTAAATGAGTACAAATAGTAGAATAGAAAGATGAGCATTCTAGATCACCCACCTGTTTTTTGTGGTTTCTTTTCGGAACATTTTATGTGCATGGAGCATTTGTTAAAAGAAAACTCCCACATGGCATTGCTTTGGGAAAATGGGCAAAGTATATGAGTGGAAATGGCATTATTTCTCAACAATCCGTATCACAAAACATTCTAGCGGTAAGATCTTATTTTGATTTAATTTGCTACAAGCCGAGATGCCACTCTTAGGTGAGTTCTAGCATTAAACAGAGCTTTTTTTGAAGATGCAATCGAGAAACTTTAAAAAATGCGGGCTGTTTGAGGATAACTCAAAAAAGGCTTCCTAAGCAGTGCCAAATGGACACAGGGGGGTTAGTGTCACGGTGTCTAGTCACTAGTATGTAACTTGGTGAACAAAGGGAGCGATAGGTCATTAGGTCTTATTGATCTTTAGTAGTTATAAACTATCCATTCTTGCAATGTGTAGAATTAACAACAAATTATCATAAATACACACATTATTTAGAGATAGGTAGTCTATTTCTAAATTGTTCATTCCACAATATTGGCATAATAGGCTCAAGGGGATATTAAAGTCCTTGTTTGAGTGGCACATTGGAGTGCAACCCTTAACCTCTTGAAAAAGAAAATAACTCTTAACCAACTCATTAGTTACTAGAGAAAGCAAATGTACTTGGTATTGGAATGGAGAGTATCAATCCTAAAAACTATTGGATTTCAAAGATCAAGGAGAAATCTCTTTTTAATGATGTTATATGCGTTTCATGCACATGTAGATACTTAGAAACTTTGTAAACTGCAATTTTGATTAGAAGATTGAAGTCGAGAATCAAAATCCATTTCAACCTTGAGAATTGCAGTCTATCTCGATTTCCTGGCTTGGCAGTGATAGGTCAGATTGACTCGTAGAATCAAATCGAAGTCTATCTCAATTATTGGCTTAAATCGATGGGTTGGATCGACTTGGAGAAACAAATCGAAGTCTATCTCAATGAATCGACAGGTTGGATCGACTCGCAAAATCAACTCGAAGTCTATTTTGACTTCTAGTTTGGATTGACAAGTCGTATCGACTCGTAGAATCAAATCGAACTCTATCTCGATTCTTGGCTTGGATATCACATGGGACGAATTGACTCACAAATCTATTTTGACATCTATTTCATCCCTCGTGTATGTTTTCAAACCTAATCACAATCTCATTTTGATCCAATGATGATGTTGACAATTATCTACTATGTACATAAGCAATTAAGCTACAAAGCAATGGTTACCTATTATAGGATGGATTAGATAACAGTACTTAAACATATCATCTATTAGTACTTACAAGTAGTAGATCGCTCTATAAATATAAGACAAGTGCAAATTAGTTGGCTAATGCAAGACATATCACAAATCACAATAGATTATTTTGTGTACTCTAATCTTTACCAAGATCACTTTTGCTTAATATGAATTACTCATTTCTTGTCTCATATCATTGATTGTATTCTCATTTCTATTGTTTATGCAATCACTATTTTTTCATCACTCTTGCATGCTTACTGCCGCACTACAGATCCTTGAACAGGCTACTTCACTTCTGTTGCCACTATCCATCCTCAATCTGTCTACCTTATTTCCATTTTTTAACATCGTATCAGAGCCAATTCAAAAGACCGCTCAACAACAAAGTTTATCAAGACACTATTTGGAAGTGTGCACTTTACTCGCTTATTCTCGTAGCCCTAACTTTTCTTGAAACTCTAAACCTAATTTCAGTTGTAGCCTTGACTGTAATTGTAGCCCTAAATACAATTTTGGCAACCCTAAACCTAAAATCTTAATAAAAAAAACTTAAACCTAAATCTAAACTCTCTCATTCCACATTCCTGCCCTTGTCACGCTGACCTATACTTTTGTTTGCTTGCCTCGGCCCCTCTCTGGGTGTACTACGTTCTTTCCCTTCCCCACATGGGTACACCTACGCCCTCTCTCTTCCTCTTAACTCTTAATCCTTGAGTGTACTTTTGCACCCTCATCAACCCATGACCAAGCCTAGCCATTTTTCTCTTTGATTTTTACTCTCTCTAGTCACGTCTATACACACACACACACACACACACACACACACACACACACCACTTCTTATTTGTGGCCCCCTTCTTCCCCACTTGCACCTCTCTCTTCACCTGTGTTTTTTTGCATTAATTTTTTTTTTGTTGATGTTAGCCCACACACCCAAGCCCATGGCCGTGCTCCAAAAAAAAAAATTGTTTTATGACTTTTTAATTTTTTTTTACGATCACTCGGATGATCCAAGAAAGTGTTAGTAAAAAAAATGTTCTGTCAAGTTTTCAAAACTTTCACGAAACTATAACGAGCACCACAATTTTTTGTGGAATTCAAAACTTCATGTACTTCACTTTGTATTTTTTAATTTCTTTAGGACCCCATTTCTAAGTTAATTGCATTTTAGTTTCATGATATTTTAAAACCTCTGTTTGATTTGACCTTTAGGTAACCCTTTTTAAAGTTACTTTCTTTGTAATTTTCTTATCATCTTCAGAGCTCTATAAGTTCTTTGTTTGAATTTGGATTCGAATGTTGTAAGAAGCAAAATTGCTCAGGGTGATAAGTTGAACACAACTATAATGTCAATTTAGTTTGTTACACCTTCCATTCACAACCAGTTCATTCTTCGAGAACTCCGAAATTTAAGTGGGTGGAGAAGAGCATCTCAACGACCTATCAACTTGAACTCATAGTACACAAATCATCATTAGTCATTAATGATGGATTACTAGTATAATAAAAGCGTTCAACTTCCATCTAATGGCAAAATACAAATTGCACTATCTAACCTTGCTTTTAATAGTTAGCCAAGTTCAATTAGTCTTGAAGATTGGTTGACTAAATTGGAAGCTTACTTAATAATCGTATACAAACATACTTATCGAAGACAATTATCGAATGTACAAGCCCCATATATGAAGAAATATTTATTGAAAGATCAAACATTCAGATATATTGTATCGAAGGCCAAATACACATGATATGTTGAACTTATGAAATTAAAGGATGGTCTTTAAACAAAGACAACTCTAATTATAAGGCACATATTCCTAGGACTTAATTGAAATGACTCGACCTCTATCGAAGAGATCGGAATAGGAAATATTCTAAGATGAGTTAGACAATTCAAGCCTTAACCAACAGTTCCGCACTTCCATGTGATCTTGCCACATTGGTCTATAAAAAGTGACAAGGAGGACACATTGACAAATGTACACTTGTAAATTTTATATTGGTTAATATTAACTAAGTACATGTAATTAGAACAAACACATCTCATTGTCTAACGAATGCACCTATCTGCACTCCATGCCTATGTGAACTTAGTTAAGTGATTAGTATAATACAATAGCATATTCATTGGAGAATCAAGTAATAGAGTCCTTGCATTCATAGACTAATCTCTTATTGTCTATGTTGAGTGTTTTTGTTTGAGTGGCACAATAGGAATAAGTTTCTTGTTTGTTGAATAGGTCAGACAATTAGTTCACTATATTAGCATTTGCTCATCCACAAAGTGAACTAAAGGCTTTATTCTGTTGTTAAATTCGAACTGAACCTTATGTTTGAATTGTATAGTTGATCTCTGAATTCTACTATGACTTAGACTTATGGAATCATTATTTCATTTTGAAACTTGAAACTTATTTTGAAATCCTAAAGAATCAATTACTCAATTGTAAGAAGATTAGGAAGATATATTACTTCACAAAGTAGTTCTTTTGTTGTTCTATACTTGATAAATCGAAAGGTGAAGCCACTTATTCAATTCAAATAAGTCAGCAATTGATTGCTGAGGATCATTAGTTGAAGTTTCTCTCGATTGTTCTGATACTTGTTGTAAGAAAGAACTATATCTGACTTCTACTTGATAAAGTGATTGGTTATCTTGTCTAACACATTTAACTAGGAGTATGATTCAAATATATTCAGATCGCCATAGAAGTCTATAGTTTCACATATACAGAACAAACATGTTCAACATCAATTTATCTGATTAAACATTCTAAGTAGAATATTGAACAGAAAACCATTTATATTGGTGATACTAGTTGCCAGTTCAAAGTGAATGTCTGTTGACAACCGACTTTCTTGATCGAAGCACATAAAATGCATCATTAACTACAAATATTTTGAAAAGATATCTCTTTGGAGAGCAATAATCATTTATGCTATACAATCTACCAAACTTGAGTAAAATCAACATACAACATATGCTTATTTTTTGGTGCCATTGCCAAGGATAGTGGATTTTCATAGTTGTAGTTGATAATATCTATGATAATGAATGTCATACAAAGCTAGTAAAAATAGAGAGAGAGCCCAACGGTTGGAGTTCTTTTGTAAACGAAGGAAAAAAAAATTAAGCGACTCCAAGATTTGGCTTTGAGCGATCACTTATGTGCGAGCACTTTTTAGAAGCTTGACAGAGCATCTGAATAACTATTCAATTCTTTTTATTATAAAATGGCCAGAGATGGAGGGAACGCTTTTCTTCCAACTCTAAGATCGAATATGATTATTTTAAAGGTGTTTCTTTTAATGATACTAATAGTTATATATCATAGTTTGAATGGATTATTATATCTACCAATGAAGGAATTGTAGCATATAAACTTTGTATTTTTTCAAGTTTGTTGCGAAAGCAAACATGCATTTGGTACAACCCAATGGATTGCACAACAATCACTACATGGGATCATCGTAAGGGGGCAAGCAATCTTGAGAAATAGGATATTCTACAAGGATGTTGGCCAGATTGAATTTTGTACAAAAAATAAATAAAGAATCACTAAGGCGATATATGAGGAAAGTGAAGAGTCTTATTGGAAAGTTGGTAGGTGTAATCTAGTGGTGCTAAATATTGATAGTATCTTGTAGGTCTTTCTACAAAGATTGATCAATAATGCCAACAAGGAACTATGAACACATTGGAGGAAGTTATTACCACAACAAAGAATTATGAGACTTCTAAGATCACAAGGAAAATATGATCCAATCCCTCCCAAGTTGAAGAAGAAAGCAACGAAAGTAGCCAAACTATCACACTTTGATAGTGAATCATCTTCATATTTAGATTCCAGTTCTTCCAGTAAGAAGTCAAATATCAAAAGTTCTAATTCTTCTATCGATGAGTGGGACAAAAAAAAAAAGGTAAGGGCTGATTATTTTTTATTGACTATGATATTATTTTTTATTTAGCATCTCTAAAGCCTAATATCACTTTTGAAGGATTATTATCGGGAGCAACTAAAAAGTCTTTCTTAGAAAAAAAACATAACCTGTTTTCAAGAAAAATGACATTGACATTAATTTTTCTGGAGTGTTATGAAATTGATGAACCAAAGGCATCAAAATCTATTAAACAAGTTGGGACGTCTATGTTGTCAACATTTTCACAAGTGTGGAGACTCCAAAACAATGTGATTGATATTCTAAGGTGTGTGTGATTGCACATGGATCTATCTCTTGATTGATGCAAACAATATATCTTGATAATATCAAGGCAAGAGCGACACAAGCATGCATTCTACCATCCAAAAACTATCATTCACATTGAGAGGACACTTGATGAAAAAAATGAAGTATGAAAATTTTTTGCTCTTGGGTAGAGAGAGAAAATACAAGCATTTGCTCTCAGGTAGAGAGATAATATGAAAATCATTCTAAGTGTTGGAGCTCAACCCTCATCAAAAAATTAAGTGTCAACGCGAGCTCTCACTCACAATGCTCATTGATTGGATCACTCTTAAATCACCTCTTACAATGATTGCATCACTCTCTAATCACCTCTTACTATGATTGGACCATTTTGGTACACTTCTTGCTCCTATTGGTCCATGTGGCAAAATAACATGAGGTGCAGTCCTTGGTCTCTCTACCCTCATGTTATGTGTAAGCAATCTACACTATCTGGAGCTAATCTAGATCATAATTTGCTCAAATCACATATTTACAAGTGTACATGGAAGTGTATGTAGCCTAGCAACCCCAAATCTGCAAGTGTACATGGAAGTGTATGTAGCCTAGCACCCCCAAATCTCAAGATCCTAGATAGATAACTTTTACAATTCTTCACACTCCACCTTAAAAGATATCTATCTATTTTAACATGGATTTTGAAATTAAGCCAAGATTAAATCTAAACATGACAAAAGCACTATTGAGCAATGGTTTTGTGAGAAGATCTGCAACACATGACGATGATGATCCAATATGCTCCAAGTTGATCTCTCTCCCAATGACTTTCTCCCTACCAAAGTGGTGTGCTATTTCGCTATGCTTGCTTCTTGCATGGAATATTGGATTGTTTGCAAGATCATGTGCCGAGATGTTATCATTTTTTACAATAGGTAGATCTTCATCCTTGATGCACCTTATCTCCATGAGTAGCCTCTTGATCCACAAAACTTCTTTGGTGGTTGTTGTAAGGGCCTTGTACTTGTTTTCACATGATGTAATAAGATAGTATCTTGTTTCTTGGATAACCAAGATACAAGATTGTCTCCAATAAAGATGGTGTAAGCACTTGTGGACTTCCTATCCACTTTATCACTTGCAAAATCCAAATTTGAAAATGCAACCATTGCTAGATCCTCTCCTTTGTAGATCAAACCATAGTCTAATGTGGAGGAAACATATCTCAAGAGCCTCATTAGAGAAACTTAGAGCCCAAAGAGGGCCTTTTGAAAAAGATGCTTTTTTATTTTTTTTTCTTATTTTCGTTGCCATGTGGACCAATTGAAACCTTGAAATCGGGGTTCTACGTAACGTAGAATGTTCCAAATATAAATAAAATAAAAACTTTTAAAATATATTGTTGTTTCGTCGGGCAGCATGTGGAAATGCTATTGGTTGATGAGGCATGCCCTTCCAACTCATTACTGCCCAAAGAGATCAAAAATTGTTGAAAATGAATTTGACAGATGGTTGAGATGAGAAAATTGATGTACCATTAATGTATATGCATTGTCAAATCATGGTTGACAGGGTTAACCAGAGTTAATTTGTGGTGCCAAATATATCAGTGTTTCAAATTTTTGCCAACATATTTTCTCAGAGTCATGGCTTTTTGTCTATGCAAATTTTCAGATTCATAGTTCATTGTTTCAGATTTTTGCATGCAAATTATGAATGGCGCCATCAAGGAAGTCGTGCTCCTCAATCGACTATGTGCTTCTATTCAACGAGACAGATGATAATGGATTATGGGTGCCAAGAAAATATTCAAAAAACTCTTGGGTTTTGATGCATCCATCATCAAGAAGAGCATTTCGAAAAAGGAAAAGGTCAAAACTATCATTTCGATTTTATTGGAAGGCCAGAATTTTGGATTTTAGAACATCATCAGGAGGAAAATCTATATCTGAAATTCTAGTCCAACATGCATATATGTATTCAGAGATAAATGTGCAAGGATTCAACCGTAAGGATCACAAAAAAACAATTATGAGTATTGATATTTTTTATACTTTAATTTTTGTCATTCATAAATATCTGATAGTAAACTTGCCAATCTTATCATTTTTCTCTTGCAGATTTATATCGATCCAACATAAATGAATGGGAGCCCAATGGATCTTTAGCAGGTGTGTTAGATGTTATTCACACTGATATTGGACAACTACAATATCAAGGTAGAACTGCAAAAGATCTAGCTGATAGTGGGATCTTTTTTTATGAATCAATGTACATTCTTGATACAAAAGAAAATTTTGGACAAATAGTACCAATTCCATTACCTAGTTTTGAAAGTGATGAATAGATTACACCATATGCTACAATTTCAGAATCATTTTGTTACAAGATATATATAATGATGTAAAAAATTCATTAAAAATGGCACGGGATCAAAACAGTCAGATTGAGTTGGTTTATTTCCTTGATTATATTTGTGGATTTCTTTTCAAGTGTCAATGTACACAGAATCCCAACAATGTCTCTATGCAAAAATTTATCAGATAGTTTATTATCTAAACTTATGGATGAAGACTGGGACAAAAGATTAGATGGAGAAATAGAATGCAGAATTAAAATGTCTTCCATGTGCTTCCGTTATCAAAATGAAAACCAAATGTTGAGCTTATGCTTCCATTATCAAAGATGGAAAAAAAATAAAGGTAAATGGGTGCCACTCGATCAAGACTTGGAAGCCAGTGGACATTCAAAACGAAAAAATATTGAAATTATATACAATGATGTCGTTTTGACGTGTGTTGAGGTGGAAGAAGATTGGAGTCTAAACTACATCAGGCAGGAACTATTGCTCCTACAAGATGATGTACTTTCAAACTTCAGATTCATTTTCAATGGTAAACTCATAAGTAACTGTAAACACTTGATCTTTTATGAATAGTTTCAATCAAAACTTTCTAATACAATCTCTGTGCTAATTGTAACTAACTTTGTATTAGTTTTATGCAAGTACATAAAAGACATGAGCTCGAGATCAAATGCAGAGATATTGGCTAAACAATCCAACTTATGGAAGAACATTGAGATTCACTACAAGCAAATACATGCCAATCATCATGTCTTTTTATCAATATTTTTATTACTCCAAAGGGAAGCACGAGACTGCTCATCCTGGAGTTGATGGTGACTCATCTGCAAAAGTGTCCACCGTCCGTGAAAATCCAATGCCAAAAACAATAGTGGTAGAGAAAGTTTCTGAAGAGATTACTTTTCATTCGTACAAGGCATATCAGCGGACTACCATCATAAAAGATGAGAAATTGTGCTTGCTCGTGTCCCGAAATAAAGATATAGCTCCATTTGGTAGACCAAAAAAGCTTGGTCAAATACGTGATATTTACTATGATGAGGATGACGCTTCCAAGATATTGTTCAAGACTGAGAACAAAGGCTCGTTCAAGGAGCTCTGCTTTTTTTAAAGCAATTGCAGTGTCGAGAATTGCTTCCCTAAGTCGTTAGCATGGAGATAGCAAAGTGCATTGGAAATGATGCAAACCTAATACACATTTTTGCAAAGTACCTGACACATAGCAAGGAGGCTTTGCCTCAGTTGTTGTTGCCAAAGGAGATAACGTTCATTCGGCATCAACTGCATGCAGAAAGATGCCTTGTTTGAAAAGGGACCGATGGCTGAAGATGTTGCAAGGTCGAGCTAGGAGACGTATGCCCCTGATGTCCCTAGGGCTGGCCTTGGTGTTGGAGCTCTAAACTCTCAACAAAACCTCATCGGCGAGAAGATCAAAAATGAAAGGTTGGCTAGTCCCAAGACGATAGAGTTGGACATCAAGCAACTAGACTCAGTCTCCTATTGATCCAGTGACAGGCACGAGACCTCTTGAGATGAGAGAGCTCCATAATCTGCATGTACATAACCTAAAGTCAAAGATGAAGATCAATCCTTTGGCAAAACTTACTTGCATTCATTGTAATGGTCGATCCTTCTCAGTGCAGCAGGAAAACCTCATTCAAAAATGGCATGATAAACGAGTATAGATACTTCGTTATGGGGGATGCCACTCTACAGAGACAAGGTGACAGTTGGTACAAGAATACCCAAACTCACCCTATTTTAAGACTATAGAATGCAAGATTTATGCTGGATTGACAGAGGAGGAGGCGAAACTCCTGGCATGGGACCACAACGATGACAATGACTACCGCTCAGGTATGTCATTTGTCCAGAGGATCATGTTTTTTCATAACGAGTATATTGATTTTCTAAAAACTCATGATCGGGTGAGTCATGAGCTGCGAATCCAGTGCTGTAGAGAAACTTATTTTTTGATGAGACGAAGGCCTCCGATGCCTTGAGAAAATATGAGAAGTTGTTTCAGCTTGCATTCAGAATGAGCGCAATCTGGGATCTACATGATGAATTTTTTACATTGTGGGAGAATCGTGAGATAAAGGCCAAAGATTACCTCCATTGCTCTACGGAAGAAGGATCGGCGAACAACTGACATCTCAATTAAAACGCTTCCTGATGACATGAGAATCACCTACTGGCACACAATGCAGGGAATTAAGGATGAGAAGATTATCATCTCCATTCTTTCGCGAGTGAAATCTTTGGATCTGTCCCTTGAAGAGATGGTAAACGAGTTTAAATAGTAAGTGTATATCAATTATTTGATACTTAAGATCGATACCCGGTATCGATCTCTTGTATTTAAATGGAGGTTGATACCTTAGATCGATATGAGGCATCGATCTTCGGTATCAATTTCTAGTATCAATGTCTCTTATTGATACCTCAGATCAATACAGGGTATTGATTTCAAGGTATCAATCTCTCGATTTCATTGTTGCTTCCTACCTGTTATGATTTGTTTATCATTGCAATCATGTTTGCTTAAGTCCATGTTTTTTATTCAGGCACAAGACGTATATGAGGATGTAGGAACAGACTAAACTGAGAATATTGTGAGTTTGATTTTTCCATCTTATAAATAACATATCATGTTCATGATTATTTATGTAACTCGATTTCGTATTTCCGTACATAAATTAACAAGCTTATTGTTTTGTGCTATCAGAAATCAAGAGTGAATCCTCGATCTCTGGAATTTTCTATTCCAAGCAATTTTTTTGCTCATATGGATCTAGCCCGCTTGGAGAAGGAGAGGAGAACTCTGATGGATGCGAGTTCCGTCGTTGATCCCCCCTCCTCAAATCATTTACCTCTCCTAGAGATCCTCCTCGCATGTGGCATTAGGCCATCTTCACATGCGATGTGAAAGATATTCTCCAAATTGTGTCCAAAAAAAAATATACCCTTGTTATTGCTGATATCCCCTATGGATATCGACTGAGAGGATCATCAGATAATGAATCCACTTTTACATATCAACAGATTCTACAAATTGTTAAATCTTTTAAGGAGATAACAACTGCCTCGCTCTGGAGAATTGTTTTTTTTCATTCCACCAATCAATTTGCAACAGTTGCCAAGGTCTCAAAGGACAAGACACATAGATACCAGGCCATGATTTGGTATGAAATATGTCATATTGATTCATTCTTCTTTTTTAATCGCATTTTTTCACATTATATTTGATTTTATTTTTTATTTTAATTTTACTCTATTTTTATTTGACAGGCACAAAACACATGTTTATAACGCACTAGGTGAACGTCTTCTAAATGCTTTTGAAATGATGAGTGTAGGTTATTTTTCTTCGTTAGAAAATTGTCGAGTGGCACGACATTGTTACAAGAGAAATGCCTCCAATGTATTGTCGTTCCCAGTAATTACCCAAAAGCTGCGCTCTACAGATGTCTCTCGGACTGTGGTGAATCCCTACCATAAGACACACAGGCTAATAAATGAATTAATTGATTTATTTTCATACGAGAATGAATGAATTTTAGATCTGTGTTCTGGAACTGGCACCACTACTGTGTGTGCCCTTAAAAAAAAAAAAATTGTATAGTTGTGGAGAAGGATTCTATGCAGTCGGCCTTCATTGTGCAAAGGATTGTTGTCATTGAAGATCTTCCAAATGTTGATGATAAAGTGGATACATCTTTTGTCCACGACAGCGAGAAAGTTCAGGTGGCTTTGTCAGAGCCACAACCTCTTCTTAAAGATGAGCTGGGAGATTTTGCTGATCTCCAGAATGAAGATATTAAAGTTGGCGATGTTGGTGATGGTCAGGCTTAAATTTTTGGATGTATAAACTTTATTCTGAGTACAAATATCAATTGAGAATTCCTATGAGCTGTTTAAAATGTCAATTGTGTGTATCTTGAGTGTATTTTTTGTATGATAAAATTTATTTGTTTTCTCAATTCTGTTTTAATCTTTTGTTTTTATGAAATTCTATATAACTACTAAAACAATCATGTTGTGTTCTATTACTAATTTTGATACTGATTACAATTTCAGTTTGTTTATATTTTAACAATCGAAATAATAAATCTAAAAAAATATGTTTGAAATCAATGCAAATGTATTTCAATTGGAAAAATATATCTGATATAGATTCAATTATGTTATAAATTCTAATGAATTAAATATTAAATGTTTTATCATTTTCCAATATATATTGGTGATGAACATATTTTTTTACCCGTTCCTCTAATGATTGCGTTAAATACAATGAAACTAAAAGATAGTTTCTAAATTGACAAGAATAAGACGAAAAAAAGACAAATTCATTTTACAACTATGTTTGATTCAATTAATATTAATTAGATATCCCATTATTTGAAATTGTGCTGATTGTTTAGTGTTAAAATTTTAAATTTGTAGATTTTTATGGGTTTTGAATTTTGGTACTTGTTTTATTTTATTTGAAAAATTTTAGTTTTTCTATTATAGCATGTTAAAAAATGTATTTGTTCACAATTTCATACACAATTTGAACTAATCAAGAGGTTTTTTGATTTTTTGAATAAAAAATAATGTGCCTATTTTTAAAATAGACTAAAAAGTGCCAAATTTTAACAAGAATCTTTTTGGGTAATCTGCAACATTATTTGTTTGATACGCAACAGTGTTAGCAATTAATCTACAAAAGCAATGGTTACCTACTATAGGATGGATTAGATAGCATATATCATCTATTAGTACTTACAAGTAGTAGATCGCTCTTATAAATATGAGACAAGTGCGAATTAGTTTTCAAAAGGGCATTTGCAAGGTTAATACAAGACATATCATAATAGATTATTTTGTGTACTCTGATCTTTACCAAAATCACTTTCGCTTAATATGAAGTACTCATTTCTTGTCTTGTATCACTGATTGTATTCTCATTTCTATTGTTTATGCAATTACTATTTATTCATCACTCTTGCTTGCTTACTGCCACACTACAGATCCTTGGACAAGCTACTTCACTTTTGTTGCCACTTTCCATCCTCAATCTAGCTACCTTATTTTCATTTTTTCACATCGTATCAGAGCCGGTTCAATAGACCACTCAACAACAAAGTTTATTAAGACACTATTTGGAAGTGTGCACTTTACTCGCTTATTCTCGTAGCCCTAACTTTTCTTGCAACCCTAAACCTAATTTTAGTTGTAGCCTTGACCGTAGATGTTTCACTTGTAATCTTAAATACAAATTTGGAAACCCTAACCCTAAAATCTTAATAAAAAAACCCCAAATCTAAACTCTAACATTCTACATTCCTGCCCTTGTCACACCGACCTATACTTTTGTTTGTTTGCCCCGCCCGCTCTCTAGGTGTACTACTTTCTTTCCATTCACCACATGGGTACTCCTATGCCCTCTCTCTTCCTCTTAACTCTTGACCCTTGAGTATATTTTTGTGCCCTTCCACCCCCGTCAACCCATGACCAATCTTGGCTACTTTTTTCTCTTTGGTTTATACTCTCTCTATTCGTGTCTCCCTTTTCACACACACACACCACTTCTTGATTGTGGCCCCCTTCTTCCCCGCCCGCACCTCTCTCTCTTTACCTGTGTTTTTTTGCATTAAATTTTCTTTTGTTGATGTTAGCCCATGCACCAGGTCCCCACCCAGGCCCACGGTCGTGCTCACAAAAATATAACTATTTTAATTTTTTTTCGATCACTCAGATGATCCAAGAAAGTGATAGTAAAAAAAAAAGTTTTGTCAAGCTTTCTGAACTATCACGAGCACTACAATGTTTTTTGGAATTCAAAACTTTATGTACTTCACTTTATAATTTTTTTTTTCTTTATGACCCCATTTCTAAGTTAATTGCAGTTTCATAATATTTGAAAACCTCTATAACTTTTTTATTTGACCTTTAGGTACCCCTTTTTAAAGTTACTTTTTTTTGTAATTTTCTTATCATCTTCGAAGCTCTATAACTTCTTTGTCTGAATTCGGATTTGAATATTGTAAAAAGCAAAATTGCTTAGGGTGACAAGTTGAGCACAACTATTATGTCAATTTAGTTTTTCTCACCTTCCATTCACAACCAGCTAAATATTCTTCAAGAACTCCAAAATTTAAGTGAGTGGAGAAGGGCATCTCAACGGCCTATCAAATTCCATTGTGAATAAATTTTAGTTGGTGAACTCATATTACACAAATCTTCATTAGTCATTAATGATGGATTACTAGTAGAGGTCCAATCATATTTCACCATTTCTACTCTCATGGATCTTGAGCTACTATGAGTGAGAGTGAGATTAATATTGAGTCCACACTTAGTTTTTTGTAGCAAGATTGAGATGTAGCAAGCTCCAACACTTAAAAACATTTTCACATACTCTCTCTACCCGAGAGCTTGATGTAGCATTCTCTCTCTACTCGAGAGCAAGCCAGTTTTATACTTATTTTTTCATCCAAAGTTGCCTCTCATTATGTGTGATGAATTGTGATAGATGCATCAAACACATCTTAGGATATCATTCACATTATTTGATATGTCCCCACACGTGTGAAAAGATCACATGGTATCAGATCCTACCTAAGATTGATTTGTATATATCAAGTGTGATGAGATTTTGGCTTGACATCTAGTGTTGTTGCATCTCAATTGCTATCATAAGGATTTTTAGATCAAGAGGGATCTAAATTACGTTGATTAGATCCATGTTGGGTACTATACGGAATTCAGTGCTCAGACACATGCGAGATCAGTCAACTTTGACTTGGTGGTGTATCTCCAAGGTTGATCCATTAAGGATGAGTTGGACTTAATCACTTTGATTAAGATGGTTTCCTATGCATGCAAGCTCTCTATGAAGACCTTTTACTCTCATGACAAAGTTTGAGGCACTCTCATCACTCTTTTGATAGACTTGGAAGATTTGATTCCTAAGAGTGAGTAATCTAGAAGTGTTCTTAGCCTCATAAATGGCTTTGAGGGTGTCCCAAGCCTCCTTAGACGAGGTGCAAGTACTAATCTCTATCAAGACTTCATTGGATACATTCATCTTGATGTAGTGAAGGGCCATTTTTGCCCTTTTCTTGTACCTTTGGACTTCTTGAAGTACTTGTTGCTCCTCCCCAAGTCCAAGTACAATATCCATCACATATTGGATAATCAAAATTGATTCCATCCTCACCCAAATATAATAATTGGAGGTGTTCAATCTCTCAGCTTTCTCCAAGAGAAAGGACCCCATGGATGCCATGACTACTTGAGAAACTGACTTGTAATGGATCCAAAAAACAAGTACAAATGGTTTTTCTTTCTCAAAAAAGGATTTGATCATACACCAATTTTGAGAGGCTCGACTAAGCAGAAGAAGACATGCTCAAAGCCATCGAAGTCAAACCAGAAGCCAACACAACATCAAGAGCAGTCGAATCAACTGTTAAAGAAAAAGCTATTTTAGCAGATACTACAAGTGATCCAACCACGAGATCCAAGACTGCCGCATTCTACAAGCTAAGAACAGCAGCAAGGGGCAGTCGAATCAAGTGGAAAATGCAGTTGCAAAAGCACCACATCCTATTCAAGGAGCGGATCATGATGTCTTCATGACAAGCCATCAAGAAGCATCCAACGACAATTCATGGTTTTGGATTCTGGAGCCACAGCATATGACCAGCCATATCGGCTATTTCAAGTCCTATACACCTTACAGTACCAAGAGATATGTTCATCTGGGCGACAATAGCACACAAGCTATCAAAGGTGAAGGTACAGTAAGATTGAGCTTTGCAAATGATCAATCTAAGATACTTTCAAATGTCTTGCATGTACCAGAATTACAAGTCTAGGACATAAAGTAGAATTTGAATATGATCAGTGTAAAGTAGTCGATAGGACATGCCAAATTCTAGCACTTGGAAAGAGGCATGAATACTTGTACAAATTAAGTCATTGCTTTTCTGCCTCTAGTCAGGCTCTTAGCTTACAGCAACAAATTTGAGCTTCAATCAAGAGATATGAAGGTTTTTGTAGCTAAAAACCCTAGCCTTCACACAAGTAAGAATTTGTCTGAGAAATTCTTGATCTGGCTCGTGTTTGATTCTGGATTTCTGTAACTGACGTAGGTCGTCCTGCTCTTCTTGTTGTAGCTGTGATAGGTCACCTATATATGCTTCCAGGCAAGTAATCGCCCACCTGCTTTCGTAATTGATCTAAAAAACCCACTTGTATGGAAATGACAACAAAAACAATATCCATGAAGGCCACCACTTTGTGAAAGCAAGCCAAAAATCTAAACTCTAACCAAAACAATATCCATGAAGGCAAGAGCACTCTACAACCAAAACAATATCCATGAAGGCCACCACTTTGTGAAAGCAAGCCAAAAGACCATGAATTGAATGCTTAAGCCCAAAACACAAATCAAGAATTTACAACAATCATGAGTTCATAGTCCCAAAAACAGCCCACTTTGGAGATCTCATGGTCAAACTACAAAACATTCAAGCATTATCATTGCCACATTGATCATTCATATGAACAATGACTTTAAAAGACCCCCATGATGAATGACATGCAAGAAACCCTTTTACGAAATACCCCTCCTTACTAGTATCCATGTTATCATTAGCACGTTAGCTCTACTTGCATGATATCATTAGCACGTCAGCTCTACTTGCATGATATCCTTAGTCACAATCAAGCTAAGTACCTTAAGCTGAAAACACATTGTGGTTCAATTATTAGCTTTCATGCATGATGTTTTAGTGGCTCTCATGTTCAATCTGAAAGTTGGGAGTCTATTCTAAACAATCTACTACATGATAGGAACAATGTCTTGTAAGTGCTTCGATTGGATGTTTATGTAAGACTGAAGAACTACAACTTCCAATAAGTGGTAGTCAAGGTGAGAAAAAGTAAAAAGTCTGGGAGAAAAGAGTTTTTATCTAGATCAGGATAATGATGGGAAGAGATCTATCAAAGGAGAACCTTTGTAGATAAAGTCATTGATCTTGAAAGACATACACTGCATGAACTAGATTTAAAAGCTTTCAATTTTCAATTGCAGAATTACTGATTGCATCACTTGTAAAAAGAATCAGCAGCTTTATTTCCAAAGGGAGACGACAAGATCTGATAGTAAATGTCAAAAATTAGCTCCCAAATGCTGTGTTTTTAACTACATATTTTTGCAAATTCGCAGCATGGAGAAGATAGTTCTATGGTTTATTACTATGGGAGACCAGATGTAGAATGATTGTCCTTTATTAATAAGGCTAGGATAAGCTCAAGCATTCAAAACAACACTGAAAATAGTGAACCATCAATACATTTGGTACCAGTAACACTTGAGCTGAATCTTTGTATCCTATATCCCAAAATTGGCTCAACGTGCAACAACCAAGAAGAAACTATATAGTATGCACAGATTTTCCATGAGTACTTGCATATTTTGGCATTGCACATAAATAAGAACTTGGCACTTCAGAGAATGAATCCCAAAAAAATAAGAGAATAAGGTTCTTTGAAACTAGTCTCAGCATTCACAAAGGGGCATACAGCATTCATCACAAATACTAAAATAACTTGGCATTTAAGTGAACTAATCCAAAAAAAACATAAGCATAGGCCATCACTTGGATGAAGTTCTCTGCTCATCAACAACATGCCATAAAAAAGAGAAATAACAGAACAGGTTCAAGACACGTGAATATAAAATAAGAATTTTTTGGTAAAAGCCTTTCTTATTGACAGCCAAAGTTCTTACATAGATGACAAGTAGCCTTTAACTTGACCACTTTTCTTGCAAAAATTACATTTCTACACGAGTATTGAAAACTTTATTCTCTGGAATACATCAACCTCGGAGAAAACTATTTTACTTTTCCATGCTGCAGTTTTACAGTTTTGATTGAATGTCTGTTGTGTTTTCTGTATCATCAAGAATAACCATCACTTTTCCAATAACTTTCCTTTCTCGAATAGAGGAAAATGCTAGATTTACCTGCAATCATTACAAACAACAAACAAATTAAACATATTTATTGATTGTGTCAAATATTTCTTCATCCTAATAATTGTCATCTTGTACAAAATAAGATGTAAAAGATATTTGCACTTTTAGGCAAGCTCAATTCAAACTTGTGAATCTTTTCAAGACGATTCAAATCTCTTGGGAAGCGCGACGATGTTTCAGTAGATTATATGGCTTTGCAGTAGATGAACGAGAGATTGATGTCAGTAAGGGGCAGTTGGGTGGCTAAGGTCATTGATCTTAACCTCTTGTACTCTAGACATCTTTATAAAAGTTCAAACATTCTGACATAGAGCAGGTGGAACTGCTTTGAAGTTCTCAGCAACTGGTAAGATGATAGTGAACAGCTCAACTCCACAACAGAGCAAGGGCTAATACAGGTTTCAGCTACCAGCAGTTGCAACTCACAAAGATCAGCTCTGTCCCAGAAATAAGTCAAACAAAAAAGATCTGCATTCAAAGCAATGCAAACAAAAGTACCAGGTCTTTCAACTCTTACAAGATAATGAGAAAACTTCCATTCAGCTAATTAAGGGCATGAAATGCAATCTTACTTCTGATAAAGTGAACCGTCGATAAACATTAACATGGATAGAACCTTTTGCCAGCAAAGACAGCAACTCCTCCACTGATTCTTGCAAAATATACCGTTTCGGGTGGTTCATGTAGCTTCCCCAGTATACACCATGAAATGTTAGGTTCTGCACAAATTCCAAAATAGACAAGAGCAGGTCCAGTCAAACATCTCTTGAAAATGCATTTAGCTTCAAGCAATCCAACCTCTCTACCAGTAAAATAGGGACATCTGTGAAGATCAAGAAACCATCTATAATATTCTTTTTGTGTAGGGCAAATCTCTGGGCATTTTCTCATAAGTTATTTCTCATAAGTGTAGAAAAGCTCAATCAGTTTGTAAGTTCAAGGAAAACCATGGACATGCTACTTTCCCACTACACATTCATATCAAAAGTTCTTGCCTGATATATTGAGGTTTGCACAGCTTGAAAATAGCTTTGAAAATATTAAGTCAAAATTCTAACTCGGCTTGATTTCGAGATAGACGTTTTTTTGACTAATAGACTCTAGCAAGCTATATCTGCTTCCAAATTTGCATCTATAGACAGTAAGAGAAATTGAAGGACAATAGAAAGCAAAGCAACAAACCATTGATTGCTTTACTGACAACCAAATAATCAGCTTATTACTTTTAAATGTTCTCAATAAATAATTGATTCACTCTAATATCTTTCACTCTTAACGGCAAAAACTATGGTGGCCAATAAATTAACAAGCATAATAATTGCAGAATACATTAGCAATATCCACCTATATTCCTTGAGAGAGAGAGATAAATGTAGCTTCTCCATCATTTCATATAACAAAGCCTAGCTGATCATAAATGACTATTCTCTAAAAGTCAACATTAAATGTCAGTAAATAAAGTATCACCTTTACAAGTGCAATATTTGCTTGTATAGTTGGAATCCCTCCACTTGTGAATCCGATTATCAGAACCTGGGCTCCCCAATTCAACAACTTCATACTATCTTTGAACAATTTGCCTCCAACAGGATCATAGAGCACATCTACCCCCTTGAGATTCTTAGATTTTAGAAATGCTCGCACATCCTGGATGAAATTGCCACTACTTGAGTCGACCACAAAATCTGCTCCTGAAGACCTGAGCAGCTCAGCCTTATCTTGCCCCCTGTAGAATTCAGCAAGACCTACAATGGTGAGAGTGCAGAAGGTATGATGGCAAAAGAATCAGAAATATGTTGACATAGAATTTATGTGAACAGTATTTCACACCATGTATAACCTGACCTGCATTAAAAGGCTGGAATGACAATGAATCAGATTCATAATCTAGTACTATACACATAATTAACAATGCATGTTATCAAAGGCAATGGCTACAGAATCTCAACGAGTACCCAGAAACAGACCTTGCAGAACCTATAACAACTGCTCCGAGAAGCTTCCCAATCTGAACTGCTGCCAAGCCTACTCCACCTGCAGCACCCAATACAAGTAACACCTGGTTGACCGTAACTTTTAGTCTCATTCAGTATAATCATTTGATTCCAGATTCCAAAAGCTAACCTACATAACAACAGCATCTATTGAATCGATAAACCTATATAGTACTGAAGAGTTATTCTTCAACAAACCGACACCAGCCATCCATTATGAGATGAAAATCCTAAACTTTTCCTGTATGCTTTTAAGGTTTGAAATCTTCTCGATCAGTAAGGCTGACATTATAAATGTGGATGAGAAGTTACACATGTTGAGTCCATGCAACCATTACGGAGAAAATATGCAGACCTGCTGTAAAAATGGGGCAACTTTTTAATTTTGATCTAAACTATATTCCAATGGGGTTTTTATTATCTAGCACCACAGAATCCATATAAATTTATCCACATGCATTAAGATCCGAAGATCATGCTGCCAATGCCTTTTAAGCGAATCAAAATGAGGATATTTCTTTCCTTGTCAAGAACTTTCGATATACAGCTCCAACTGACATGACACGCTCGCTCAAAGTAGTTATTCTCAATTTTACCACCAAAAAGTAAGAAAAAAAGCTAGAAAAGTATATTTTTAAGAATCCTATGCTCTGATTAGGCTGAAGGCCCACTTAACCACTTAAGAAGGGCTACACTAAGCTCTAATGGGCAGCTTATAGAAATAATTTGGATTCCCTCTAGTCAGATAATGACAAGAGCCCAGTGAAACTATCAAAACCAAAATGTCATTGCTTTTGAGAAAGTCACAGCCAGAAATGGAAAATAATGGTTTGCACCCAAAATCCTAAGAAGTGGCCCATAATTATGTAGCGCCCGGGGCAGAACAGGATCAGATGATACTAGAATTTGGTGTGTCCTTTGCCCAAAAAAGTGCAAAATATTTTGCTATGGACAAAATAATGAAATCTAGCAAATAGCGCTCCTAGCTAAGATGGCAAACTACAATACTCTATGCCAACTAGCACAAGGCTATCAACGATCGACTGTTGATAAGGGTGCCCACAAAGGCTACTTAATAAGCTACTGAGGCCCAACAAGGGTAAGGTCTGCAATCTACCCTCAGTTACGTTTTAAAAAATATGATATAAATACTCAAAATTAGCATCATTCACAGTTCACATTAAACCACACAAATACTTAGGGCACATCTAGAGATGCTACAAGACCCACACCCCACTCTCCAACACAATCATGAATTGGAAAAATATCGAAGTCAAGTGAAAGATATAGATTGCAGTGTAACATCCCATACAAGGATCCTTGCAACTAGAACTCACTCTGCACCTAAGTACATTCATAGGAAGGAAATATTTTGTCTTAGCTCAGCCTAACAGGCACACAATATGGCAACCATCATAAACACTAATCTACCTAACAAAATCGACATGCATTGCTTAAAAGAGACTAGGGTAGGAAGATGTATGTAGGTCGCAATATCAATTTGATTGCTTAGTACAGTCGGCATCTTCAAGAAAGTTTCAACCTTTTGGAAGAGAGAATCTTCAGATAAAGCCTTCAAAAGCACATGATGCATGCATGCAACACAAGCGCTTTGAGGCAGGAGAAAAAATAACAAAAATCAAGCAATAGGGAAATCCAATAAAGAAATAACACAAAAGAGACGATAAGGGCTTACCAGCTACACCTCCAGATCGTAGGTGTAGAGACTCCTTACTGTCAGCTGATCCACATCTAAATATGAGGAAATAAGATTGCAATCTCAGAGGGACGGAGCCATAGAGTCACTTCTCTCTGTTAGATTAATTTGTTACCCCTAATGTTATTATCTAAGTTTCATTAGGGTCATTAAGGCCATGCCTACGAGTTATCACTAAGGGCCTATGTTTAGAGAAATCATTTAGGTAATTGCTTTCAAGTTGCATTTTCATTATTAAGTTTTATCATAGGGACATGGATGCTAAAATCTATATAAAGTAGTGCGCCCTACCACATTTGTAATGAGACATAGTTGGAGTTTATGTCATCACTTGTGTTTTCTCCCATGTGATTGGCTAATGTTGAATCACAATAGGAATCTTATCTTTGTTGCTTGTATGAACAAGTTGGATTTCTAACACTCTCTAACCATCCTGCCTCACCTTGGCACTCACAAAAAGCAAAGAGGTTAATGTGCCTCCCTTCTCGAATCTCTACACCACCTATATTCATAGGTGAAGAGGGCGGTTAAGAGTGTTGGTCATGGGATAGAATGCTATACATAGCATTTTCGATTGTATCTTTGTCTTTGGTAAACGCATGTGAAATGTAAAGATGCATTAGGGAGCTTAGGAGCTCCTCTTTCCAACAAGATAAGGCTCACTCTACTCTAACAGAAATCGATGTATATTTTTCCTAAACAACATTTTTCTATAGGCTTCATGGCACAAACCCTAACAACAAATGTGCCACCATTTCAGTGCCACAAACTCTAAAAGCATCTAAATGATCAATGCCTTCAATCAATCGATTGTCCCATTGAGTAAGCAATCCTTTGTTTGGTCCATGCCTTCAACTACTCGGCCATACTACAAGCTAAAATGTCTACACTAGTCAACTACTGGAAGTTGTAAGATAACCAGTACATTCATCTATTTGTGTAGTCAGTACAATCGACTACACTCAGCAATCAGCCCTTCAATCACTTACACATTTACTCGAATGATGAGCTGGCCAGCCACATGCATGTAAAGTACAATCGTATATGGCAAACTATTGCAAGCACACACTTTATGAAATGCCTATTTCTAGACAATCAGTAATGGAAATAACTTCACGGCGTAACAACTTATCATACATACCACTGCACACATGCCAAAACGAAACATATCAACAAAATAATGTATTCCAGCGCAGCATTTCACCAACAATTGCTAAATTGATCACCTTGGAAGATGCCTTGCACCTAAGGCCTTGCTACAATCGAACTAAGCTTAGCTTCTACAGCATTTCCCCAACAATTGCTAAATTGACTACCTTGGAAGATGCCTTGCACTACAATGGAACTAAAGTTAGCTTCTACGGAGAAAACTCTTATAAAAGGTTTGGTCCAAATTTTGCAAGTCTAGACATTGCACACTTGTACCCACAACAATCTTACTCTCTTATCTCTTTCTTGAAAATTATTGTGAATAAAGTGATAAACAATTATATCTCAACTGTATTTTCTATTCACTCTTTTATTGCTATCATAATATCCTTTTTGCAAAGTGGGCATTACAAGGGCTGAATGGTTTCCAAATTTTTTTTTTTTTTAGAAAGAATACTTGAGCATCTAACTATATTGCAGCCATCTACAACATCTTCCATTGAAACATTGCTTCAGTCAAATGAAAGCAAGTTATTATGATTCTCGTGAAGATTGGAGACCACCTTGTCGTGCATTGCAAGATTTAGATTGAACGATACTTCATACAAAATGAGTCCATAACCACAAGGACCAAGGACAAAATTTGCAACTTTACAATAAAAGATCACTAAGTACTAATCTAACTTTTTCCACTATTTTCAAATTTCTCTATTGGTCTATCTTGGCACACAACTCCTTCCACTCTTAAACTTCCTTTGTAACTTATCATCTCCACTAGTGACATAATCGCATTCTAGTAACATGTTGTCTTTGCCACTATATGACTTTTTCCTAGATGAAACCATGTCCTACGTTGATACTATTTATCACTATCTATAAATATCGATGTGATGGACTCAATATCCAACAAGAATTTGTATAATTAGATCTTAACAAGAGCGACAGTGAATCACCTACATTGAACTTGAGAATTGCAATGAGTCACCTACAACGAGCTTGAGAATTGAAGCAAATGTAACTATCATCTCAATGGTGGCTACACTATATATACTAATTGGAGCCCTAAAGGAACTTTTTAAGCAAAACTTCCAAGAACCTAACAAAGATGGCAAAGTTCCGCAAATAGTGAAGTCCACTCTATGAGTTCCCAATACCTCTCTATCAGCTGCTAAAAAATGTGGCACCATGAATAATTGATGGGCCAATACGAAATAAATGAATAACGTCTTCACGGTCAAAACTCAAAAAAGCGAGGTATCATGTCTAGCACTTTGACCCCAAGAGCAAAAACTAAACTAGACATGCCAAGAGTTTCTACAATACAAAGACAAATATGCAAAGCTCAAATGAGGTAAGCCTATATGAGAAATTTGAAATCTAGAAGTGCATCATGCCACCATCTAACTTTGGCAACAAAAGCTAGCAAAACAAGGATCGATGAGATAGTCCAAATCCAAAAGAACGAACAATTGCATGTTACAATGACTTCCCATAAAGGAGAAGTTTAAAGCACTATCTACCTTGAAATCAAAGAAACAATCCAACACTTGTCAAGATAATTGCTTTGAGCCATATGACAATATGAAAATACCTGCCCACTTCCAAGATTAGCTCGATGAACAAGTGCCAAATGAGATGTGCCAAAAGCCACAAGCAATCCTCCTGCCTCCACTAAATCACAACCAGATGGAATCAAATACCTGAAGAGATGCAATTGTAAAATTAAAGCAACATTTGAAGCAAGTCACATGAAGCCCTACAAAGCCAAATGCCAAGCACCGAAATTAGCAATTTCCAACGCTTTTCTCTCAATCGTTTTCAGTATTGTGAATTCTATTGCCTATTGATGCCTTTGTAGTGATGACTAGCTATATGAACATAGTATTGCTACATCTAGAAAAACCCAGTCTCTCTTGTTGATTTACTTTGCAAAAAGTTGTGAACCAAAACCTAACTCAAAGCAAGGATAAGAATAAGAGGGCATTAGAAATGGGTGTCATTCCCAAAATCAAGCATTGGAAAAGGGGCAATGGGAACTTAAAAAAAAATTGAAAAACTAACAATCCGAAAAATAAAAAAAGGAAAAGTCGCATAGACACTCATCATTGACACCCTAGAGACCTATCATAGCCTTGTCCCCCCTCTTCTTTTTGGAGAATCCTTAAGATGCTAATATGCTAGATTTTTTAAGGACTTCCTATTTTGGAAGGGGCCCATCCTTTTTTGGAGATACTTAACAGATGGATTAGTTATTGAATTAGTCATAGCTGCATTTCTACATTGATCTTTCAAATCCAATTACCCTAGGAAGCAAAGCATGCATAGATTGCTCAGCTCTGTTATTCAACTTCGAACATATTTAAATTAAAAAAAATAAGGCATGCAGATTGACTGGGGAAAAAGCTATGCCCTAGGGACTTGCAGGAAAAACTGTCATTTGGGACTACGCTTGTTGTTGTTACCTTGTGGGGATGCTTGTTTGGCTTTATGCTAAGTTATTATAATGGATGAATGCCCAGGTTAGTTTTCTTTCATTTTGTATTTGGTTAAGCATGTGTTGGTGGGATAAGCAAGCTAACTGAGACTGACTAGGATCCACTCTAGTGCAACGCCCTTTGAGCACTACATAAATGACGGGCACATTCACATTACAAAAAGTTTAGAAGAGATGAAGGGAGCCCGGAGGTGAAGAATCAGTTTGTTAATGTGATTGTTGAGCGATCAAGCTTGCACCAAAATTTATTTGTTGCATTGCTTTCAAAACATAATAAGAGAGTGAAGGAATATTTGAGCATTGATAAATACGAATAGGTAGACAGATTCCTAGGAACTATGCTACGCACTGGTTAAGCCAATCATCATCCACCTTAAAGAAAGGATTGCCTACTATACCAAAACAACAGCAGTTTAGCTTTTTTTGATCACCCAAACTGGATGACACTACAAAGAATCCGGAAGAAACTCACAAATAGGATTGTTCTATTACAAGCTCGTCCGCATACGCGCCCTGCGCGGCCATCCCACAGACATTATCCCCCACCTTCAGACCCTTCACCTGCGCCCCTACCTCCACAACAGTCCCCGAGAAATCACCAGTGGGTACAAACGGCAGCGGCGGCCTCTCCTGGTACTTGCCCTCGATTTGCAGCGGGGTGGCATAATTCACGCTCACTGCCTTGACGCGCACTCTGACGTGAGTGGGGGATGAGAGCTTGGGCCTGGGATAGGCGGGGTCGATGTAGAGAGGCGAATCATGGGACAAAGGAAGGGTTGGATCGCCCAGCTTTCTGCACACCAGAGCTCGCATTTTTCCTTCCGCCATAGCCGAAAGCTTGCTCGATCCGATCGATCGATCGATCGCTCGCTCGAGAGAGAGAGGGGGGGAGAGAGAGAGAACTGACAAGAAAGAGGAATATATGAGATTTGGCGGATTTTGGTGGGATCGCCGCTAAATTAGGCCTGCCACTAAACTAGTGCGACCTGCACTAAATTAGCATTTTGAGAGTGAATATTTCATCCATGCTCCCCTTACAACTCCCATGGAAAGTGGAAAGTTCCTTTTGTCCTTGTTACAATTTTGTGGCATAATGTAAACCTCAAATGTGTAGCAAATGGACAATCAAGGCATGATACTTGTCAGAGGCTCTCTAATCCGAGACAGATAAGAAGATATGCAAAAAGTTAATGCACGACTAAGATACAAAGCTGACGATGGCTTCCAGCTGTGACGTGAAAAAATGGTTAGTGTTCCTCTGTTGTCTCCTATGTGTGTTCATTGCACCAATCTCCCTATGTGTGTTCATTGCAGCAATCTCTTCATCAGTTCTTACATAATCTCTTCATCAGTTCTTATGCCAATATTTGAGTTTTCTAAATTGCGACCCAACACTAGCTGCATGCTTGCACTACAATTATGTATAGAATCAAGAATTCATGGTGCATTCACTTGCAATAGAAACCGTAGGCGCGGAAAAGATTTTGAGAGATATACAAACTGGGACAAATCAAGAGGATGAAGATGGCAAACTGCACCAAAAGATTCGCATTGCCTTCGTCTCATCAAGCCTCATATGCCCGGGGGAAGCTAGTATCTTGTATATTTGTAGGTCCTCCGGAAAGTTAGAAGCACTATACAAGCAAGTAAAATTCGATGTTTTGCTAGCAAGTAGAAAGAGAAATTAGAACTTGGTTTATGTTGTTAAAATTGTCGAATTCTAGCTTTGATCTATGATTATTTGTACATAACTTGATCCCAAAAGTGTGGAGCATGTTCCCACGTGTGGATGGTAGTCCTAAATGCATTTATGTTTAGTTAGATAGAAAGAATTCTTGATTAATACAAGTATGAACTAGTGAAAAGCTAGTCAAGTAGAAAATTGCCATTTGGCACCATATTACTAGTTATCAAGCATTACGATGTGAATAATGGGGGATTTTGTTGGGTTTATATGAAGCGGAATGATTGTATTGGGAATTGTTTATCAGCTCTGATACCACTCTTGTTGAATACGAAGTCCAGTCAAGAGAAAAACTCAACGTTAAATTATAATAGGATCATTACCAATTTGTTGATTCAGACTATTACTTAGATCGACCAGAGGAATATCTTAGTAGGTGTCAAAGACAACCATGAAGGGAGTGAAACAATTAGGCGTCTATGACAACCATGCTTCCTTCAAGTCAGATATTCCGAATGAGTCGTGGAACAAGTATCAATACCAAGGAAAGAAATTATCAAAAAGCATTCGTCAGTGCAAACACACAAAGAATATAGAGAATGTGTTAAGATGTTGTGAATACAATGATCAGATCACGATCTTGTGCCCCAGAATGGTTCACAGTAGTAGTGCACTATGTGTTGTGATCTTACTATGCTAATTACAGACTGAATACTATCTCTACTTCTTGAATTACTTTCACTCTCTCTAAAATCTCTGATCCTATGGAATCAGATAGTCTGATACAAGGGATTATATAGGCAATTTGGAAGATCAACTAGACAAAATGTTATTTTGGTAGGTTAGCTTTAAAAAAAAATTCACAAGCCTCTTCAGTACCATGAAATAGCTACCAAAAACGTTGGCGAAGGTTCCTGACCAATAGGGAAGACTAGCAAAGGTTCTGTAGATCTTGAAAGGGTTGAACTCTCGCCTAAAATGCGATGACATTCGTTTTGGAACTTTGACCTAAAAAAGATTAACCTTTTTCTGTATTTTGTAGTGGTCCTAGTTCTAGGCCCAAATCATGGTTTTTCTTAGGGATTCTCTAAATTGTAAAAACAAAATGTCAAAAAATGTCTATTTTTAATAATGCACTACAAGTGTTATTTGCAAACTTCATAAAACCATCATAAATACATACAACATAACATTTCAAGACAACACATGATTTTTGAAAGTCCAAATGCCATTACAATACGAAAGGGCTTGATTGGTAGGGTTAGGGTTGGTAAGGTCGGGTTTGGTCGCGATCTCCCATGTCCCTATCGCATGACCATATCCTGTCGCGAGATCCCATGACCATATTCAGTAGCGATATCCCATGACCGTATTCGGGCGAAAAAGGGGCCCTTAAATTTATGGAGTTGAAAAAATATTATATTTAGGGACCCAAAGAGTAGGGCATGGCACCTCATTTGCAAATTTGTGTTCATGCTTGCTACTAGAGCGTTCTTTGCATCGATTTGACCTTTCTCTAAACTCGCGTGGATAATCCTCAGCCTTTCATTTCTCTTGAGGTAATATTTCTTACTTTTTATTTAATAGAAAGTCTTTAACAAAAAACTTAGCATAGCAAAATAAATGCTTAATATTTCTATTTAAACGTTTTGGCATATAAAATTATTAAACACTCATAAATTCAATGCTTATTATATGTTAAGCATAGCATAAAAATATTGAGATGCTATGCTCAACATAAAACATTACTCTAGTTTTCTTTTATACCTATGCTAAGCATACCATATCATTTCATTTGACGAACCAATGCTATTCTCAATGTAAGAATCCTTCTCCTTCTCGTCCAAATCATATGCTGACCGTAGCATCCCTCCGGTCTCGCATACTCTATGCTTAGCATAGAAGTTCTACTTTTCTTTCATTCTTATGCTCAAAGCATAGCAAGCCTTCCCATTTCACAAACTTGCGCTATGCTCAGCATAGATTTCTCGAAATACTACGAGCTCATGCTATGCTCAGTATAGCAACCATCTACATTCTCCTATCATTGTTATGCTGAACATAGCTAAATTCATCCACTACCTGCTGTTCATCATGCTAAGTGGAGAAAATACACTTGTTTTCTCAACAATTTATATGCTCAGCATACTAGTTGGATACATAATGTGTAAGGCCTTTTTTTATCTATAATCTCCCTCCTCCATAGTGTAATAACACGGGTGATCATCGACGCTTTTATGTAGGTATGTCTTAGTTGAATCTACTTCTACAATTGTCTCACCTCGTGTCAATCGTTCTCGATCTTCTTCTTTTTTTAGTCTTCGTCTTTAAGATGTGTCTTTTAGATTGCTCTAAAAGGACTTTATTCTTCTTATCTTCAACAGTCCGAAATAAGAAAAACAAATGCTTAGCAAAGAAAGAACTTATGCGTAGCATAACATTTATAAAATAAAAGAGCTATGCTTATCATAGCACTTAGATAATAAATTAATAAAGCTTTGTCTTAATCATACCATATCTCTAAATAAAACTAAAAAATGGGACGAGAGTCTTGTTATTGCTGCTCAAAGGATAGAGCCTATGACATTCATCAAAATCTTGACAATTTAGCCCGATTACAAGGGCTTCTTGTACTTTCATGAATAATTTGTGCCTGAATTACAAAAAATTATATTTATTTTTTTATCTTTTTAAAAAAATAAAATTCGAATAGACAAAAAACTAAAAAATATGAAAATTTTATTTTTACCTTTAAAATTCCTTTCTTATGTCAACTAGAATGAGTTGATCATCAACAATTCTCAAGACAACACTTATTATTAACTAAGATGAATTGATACCCTACATATTTTTTCACTCATAAATTTCAATATTTGTTGGTATGAGTTTTAATGTTTGAGTGGTTGCAACAGTTTTTTTTTAAGATTTTGAAGCTCCTTAAACTGGTTGGCCTTTTATTTTAAAATTCTTCCATTTATCAAAAAAAATTATCTACAAGGGCCCACACTTGAATATAACACAATAAAATAAATAAAATATGAAAAAAGTTTTTAAATTAATTTAACAAAAAAAAATTAAAAAATATTCTATGTTGAGCATAACAATGTAATTACAAGGCCACTATGAAAGACAAGTTGATAAAAATTATCGTATTTAATATGGCTTTGCGTTGGATTTTTGGAATCATATGGCAGGCCTGTTTTCTACGCACAAAGTGTCTTGAATTCTAGTTGGTTGAAATCTTAAGCCTTTGAAATTCTGACATACTCTTCATGAAAAAAATCTTATTCTCTATATCACGATCATCTTCATCATGTAGTGTGGGTATTGTTCGAACAATTGCTTTCTAGTCTGAAGACTATGATTTTTTTCTAAAACAAAAAAATGATATGAATCTAAATTTAAAAAATTAAAGTTAGAAATGAACCTACATTCGGCTAGGTCGACTAAAACTACAAAATGTGTGACTATAGTCTGTATACGATCCTTAAATTTAATTTTTACATTATGTACATGTATTTTATTTGGCTCTCG
Organism: Diphasiastrum complanatum; assembly: GCA_029204225.1. Taxonomy (NCBI): domain Eukaryota; kingdom Viridiplantae; phylum Streptophyta; class Lycopodiopsida; order Lycopodiales; family Lycopodiaceae; genus Diphasiastrum; species Diphasiastrum complanatum. The sequence continues at coordinate 20,514,370 of CM055106.1, read as the reverse complement.
AACCTCAATTGGTCTATTTCCAGTGGATGGATCAATAGGAGGTCGATCACATTGGTCAATATCCAAAATTAAAGTAGTTTTTCTAATTTTTTTTTTTTTTATGAATTTTTTTTTCTAATTCTAGAGATTTCAGATATATCTTGTAAAGGCCGAATAGATGCTCCAAGCAAAATAAGAGTGCTACTTTTTTTTTTCCTTTCTAAATAAATGATTTTAGATTGTTTGGCCATTAACTTAGGGTTGGCTCTTGGTCTCTCTGGAGTGGTTTCAATAGGGGCAACAATAGGAATATATCTCTTTTTCTTAGGATGAAAGATAGATTCAAAAGGAGCAGATTTATCAATAGCATTTTGGTTGACAAGAGCAGTGGAAGAAGCTAGTTTGCCACGTCCCAATGTCAATGACTTTGAGCTACGGGAAGAAAAACTCAAATCCTTCCCCTCAGCAACAACAATAACCACATTTCTCAAACATTGTTTTAAGCTCTGCATGACAAAAGAAAATAAAATTATGTTCTATGCTTATCATAGAATGAAACTCTATAAAATAATTAAGAAGTTAAATAATTTTGAAGGAGACAGAACCAAAAATAGGAAATTTATGATAAAAGACTAGGAGTGTACATACCAATGTCACAAGAGCCTTATCAAAATAATTCTTCACGGTGTCATCTTTAAAAAGTCAAATCTTTATCATTGTCTTGTCCAAAATGAATATTGAACAAGATTTATCATGCTCTTTCACAAGCCCATTGACTATGAAAATTATCAACTAATTTGGTTGATTTATTTGGCGATTTTGAGGCCAACATGAAATCTCAACTTAGAGATAGATTTATTTTTGTCAATAAAGGTCTAAATAGTGTTTGTACTATTTTTGGCAAGTAAATTAATGGATGAGGTCGGATTTGGACCCATTCTAATTAGCTAATATAGATACATTGCAGAATTTCTAGACTTTGATGAAGTACCAAGAACTTTTCATTTTAGGGCTAATTTAGGGCAATTGGCCAAGTAGCATTTTGAAAGCTATAAATAACAGTAGCAGTGTGGAGAAATAATTTTTTTATTCTCATTTTATGTGAGGAATTCATCTCTTTTGATTCTAAGTCCACCTCTTGTGTATTTCTCAAGATAGCTTGGTTTCTAGTGTGTAGAATGTGTTTTTTATGATTGATCTTGCATCCACACGTTTGAAGGATGGTAGGCTATTGTTGTTGTACAAACAGTGACAGTACCAAGTCGTATTTAAGTGCATATGATCAGATCTTCATTTATTTCTAAGTTATAACATGCATAAAGTGGTTATTTCTATCTTATAGATAAATCTAGATGTGCACCCAAATTTGGGCAAGATCTTAGTGATCCATCAAGTATATTTTGGATCTAATTTTTTCACATGGTATCAAAGCAGGTTGTAGGTCAAATTTGGTGGATTTTCCAAATCTAGAGGTGGATTTGAGGGCGCCATATGTGGATTTGAGGTGTTTCTACTTCAAATCAAGCATTTTCAAGTATGGGAAAAACTGGATCTTTGTGATCCAAGAACCATTTTAGGTCAAATCACTTGGAGTAAGCCAATTTTTTTAACCACTTACTGGAATGTGGAGACAAAAATTGCTCATGGTTGTGGATGATAAGTTGAAATTTTGATAGAATCTAGTGCACTATGCAATTCACATCACACAATCACCATAGCCACTCCTCACAAGCTCTCATAGATGGCACAGCAAAAGTTATTGATTACAAAGATAAAACTGTACATATAGTAAAAGCCCCAACATACATGGGCTCGACAAGTGTCAACACACTGAAATATAGACACATGTCTAACTAATAGGCCCAACATGGACTAAAAGACTGACAAACTCAGGACATGCCCCTGAGTATAGCAAGATCGTCAAAAATATACTATACAAGCTAATTTCTCTACGTGTGGCTACTCAGCTAACCCAAGTAGCTGGCTACGAGATCAGTGCCTGATCAATATATCCTAACGGGTCATATCCTGCCGATCACAACCATATACAGTAAACCAAATAAATTGTACAATAATTACATCATCACATTTAGAGCTTATACTAATGAATCAGATCACAACCTTATTTCTAACTCTCTCCCTTAAGCTCAAATGTGAGAGTGAAAAACAATAATTTGTAGCAACGTCTGGAGTGTCCAAAAGATGTTATGCATGTCCTGCTACTCTGTATTTGACTCACACTCAAGCACACCAACAAGCCACCAGGTTTGACTTACAAAGTATCATGCAAACACAATGCACATACAGAGAGTCTACCACACTCTCGACCAACTAACTCGTCCTCATTGCAACTTGAACACAGGTGGACCACATGAGCGACATGGCTCAAACTGAGAAAATCTCACTGTCACCATGAGACTTACATCCTCCATCTAGCTAGGCTGACATCCTATCAGGCACTTACAAGCACAAACCTGTAAAACTAACATAAATGAGCGACTGAGGCTCAACTTGAGGAAATCTTACTGCCACCATAAGACTATACCCTCACCAAATAGACAGCTAGTAGACAATGACAAGTCAATGAGCATAAAATGACTACTTTGTTTCAAACGTAGCAAATGCACAACCACATAAAACTCCGACTCAGATCTAGACTCTCGTGACAAGGTAACATGCAAGCACACATTCATGCAAGCCAACACGAATACATCATATATATGACTAGGCTTGCACAAACTGTGGTATCCTGTCGTACCAGCACCTGTCACCTGTAAATCCGCTGCTACACCACTGGTCACCAAATCAGGTTTCCAACCATGGCCCGCACCTGTAACCAAAATGCCCTCATGTCCAAGCATATCCATCTATCCAATAGGTCCTGAAAGCTGATCCCCATCCATTCCCCATGCTCCAAGCACAAGAGTCTATCAAAGACTCAATGAATGAATGTACGCAAAACTCACCATAGGCTATACTTGAGTAGCTCGCCCATCTCCCAAAGATACTGATGATGATTTTCCTCTCCTACATCCCATGTAGGCTCAACTTCCCATGCTTGACGTTGCCAACTCTGATTTGACCAGTATATAGGCCTCCCACCAAGGAGCCTATCTCACCAACACATCCATCATGTCAATCCAAGCCAAAACAAATACAAACTAGATCCACTATCGTGATGAACAACTCACCCAGGATCCATAGCATATCAGGTAGGATAGCTCCAGAACCCTGTACCCTATACCATCTAATCACCAAGTATCCATTACCCATTAATAGGCCATTCGCCCCCATACCGCATTTACCACTTCCAAACACCCTGTTATCCTATCAAGAGTAAGTAATAATGACTCTGAAGCGATAATGCCTCATTGTACTGCCCCGTAGCAGGCTTCACCAGCCAAAAATTACCCCAAATTTGGCCCTACGGTAAATAGCGAATGTAGCCCATCACATGGTCACCTGCACTTCACTCAATAGAATGGTGACAAAAACATCCCGAAACACATTTCTCTCTACTTTGTGACGTCGCTCTATCCGCTAGCTCTGAGCAGCTAATTTTAGGGGTCCCTTTGGCCCAAGGATGGCCAAAATAGGTGCCCTCTAGCCAAGGTTAGGCCCAAAACCAAAAATAGCTTGCAAAATGATTTGTTTCTTCGTTTTGAAGATTTTTAATTAAGAATGGGCTTTCATGCCCTTCGGGTCCAATTTCCATTTCAAACTGAAAATTTTTATTGAAGAAGAGGTGCACATGGCTCTTCGGGCTCCTTCTCCCTCCATCCAATGGCCCAACATGATCGGACGATCCATGTTGCCCGCGAGCTTTACGGTCTATGCCATCGACCTAGCAAGGGCCAAATCCTAGGGCCACAAGCCTCCATGAGTGACAAACTTAGTACTTTGACACGCGGGCCACTCCCAAACACTACAGCCCATTTTAGTTGGGTGCGCATGACTTCTCCTCCTCCTCTGCTCTTCTTCCTTCATCCTCTTTGTTTAGCTTACTTCCTCCATAGCTATGGCTGAGACATAACGTTCAAGCTTCTCCTAGAGCTCACGGCCTTCTGCGGCCTTCGGGCAGCTACAGTTTCTTCCCAGGGTGCCCCTTTGTAGCCATCAATAGTTTCAGATTTCGTTTAGTATATAGAGAGAACGATCTTTTTTGCTTTTGGCTCCTAGAAACCTTCATAGCAAGAGAAGTAAATTGCTCTGTGGTGATAGCAAAGCTGATCAAGACCATCTGGCCTCCTATTGGCAATACTTGGATGCCCCTCTTCAACCACTTATAGTGCTGGAAATGATCTTCTATAGCCAATAATCCGACACTTTTTGACTGTAAACCCTTGCTGTCAGAAAGAAGAGGATATCTTGGGCATTTCTCAGGCTTTTCATGAGCTTCCACTTGCAGCTTCCTTCTACACTGTCGCCCTACCTCCAGTGCCCTTATGTAATTTACAGGTTTTGAAATTGTTGCGGTATTGACTGCTAACCAATTGATCTTCCGAAATATCCGCCAACACCCCACGAAACTAGAAATTTTTCAAATTTTCTCAGTTTTCCATCCAATCTGACCCTGTAAATTGTTATGGCTCTCTATCACTGCTCTTTGCAAACCCATGCAGGCCCCATTGCACCAAATGGCTGTCCGCACAGTGAATTACGAGGCCGCCATCGATGATTTCCCCGAAACCACCAAAACTACAAGTTTCTACGTGAATTCTCCCTAGAATCCACCTACGACGATCGTTCTGATCTTTCCCCGAAGCTCCGATCAAAGGAACTTTGCTATCTCCTGCCATCGGGACTGCCAGTATCCCGTATGGAGTCCTCTTTCCTGAGACGCTCTGAGTGCTATTTCTCTTGGTGAAAGACGCTATCCCATAGCTCCACCGGATCATGCATACCTGCATCACCCTGCCGCTCTGATACCAAGTTGAAATTACGATAGAATCTAGTGCAGTATGCAGATCACATCACACAATCACCATAGCCACTCCTCACAGGCTCTCATAGATGGCACAACAAAAGTTATTGATTACAATGAGAAAACTGTACATATAGTAAAAGCCCCAATATGCATGGGCTCGACAAGTGTCAACACATTGAGATATAGACACTTGTCTAACTAATAGGCCCAACATGGGCTAAAAGACTGACAAACTCTAGACATGCCCCTGAGTATAGCAAGTGTCGTCAAAAATATACTGTACATGCAAGTCTACATCTAGGGTTCTAACCATAAGGAGGCAAAATTTTCAAAATTTTCAAAATAAGGATGAAAGTGCTCATGTTTTGAAAGTTAGAGCTTTGAATGATGAATTAGCATGTATTAGTGAAAGCATTAAGGATGTGGAGCTTGTTCAAGTTATTCTTAATGGCTTGTTGGATGATCATGCTAACTTGGTGCAAAGCTTTGCTATTCAAAAGAAATTTCCAAGTATGGAGGACTTGCAAGAAGTCTTGGTGGCTGAAGAGTTTAGACTCAAAGCAAGAGGAGAAGCATCTTCTACATCTCAAGTTGGAGAGGAGGAAGCAATGTTCATTAAAGACAAGTTCAAAGGCAAGGGCAAAGGCAAATGGTCAAAAGGGCAAGATGAAGGTGAGCCTTCTACTTTTGTTTGCAAGAAGAAAGACAGATCCAAGCTAAAATGTTTTCATTGTGGAGTCAAAAGACATTTTGTTAGTGATTGTTTCAAGATGAAAAGAGATCAAGGTGAGAAGCAAACCAATCTAACTCTTGATAAAGATGGTGTTGATGAACAATTGTCAAATAATGCTTTTGTTATGTCTAATCATGGAGATATTGATCCTTGGTGGATTCATAGTGGAGCTATATCAAATATGACATTTCATGAGGAGTATTATGTATTATTGATGGCATTTGAAGGTGACAAAAAGGTGACCTACACGGCCAATGGTGGTGAGTGTGCATCAAAGAGATTAGCACATTTCTTATTTCCCTCTCTATTGATAGGAACATGAATTTGCAGGATGTTTTGTTTACTCCATCTATCACTAAGAGTCTTCTTAGTGCGAGTCAAATGCTTGACAAGGAATTCAATGTGGAGTTTGTTGGTGATGCTTGTTTGATCAAGAAGGAAGATGAATTGATTGCACCCTGCAGATTGGGTATTGGATTTGTTTAGGGGTAGCGGCATCACCAACACATATGCTGTAAAAAAGATAGACATATTATTGTTGTAGATTTAGATTTTATCTTATTAAAATCTGTAAAAATACGAATAAAATCTCTTTCTATTTTGTCATGAATTAACAAAGGTAGAAAAATCATCAAACAATGAAGACTCTATAATTCCTTTGTCGAAAGAATTACAACATCCCGCTAGTAAGAAAGTTGGTGACACAGAGAATTTACAAAGGTCTTAGTCCAAGATTATAATATTTTAACTGCAGAATAAATTGTGCAAGACGTTGCCACTGCCTCTACTGAGGCTACTCTAGACAAACAAAAGACATTAATGATCTTGATAATTTTTGGATATAGTATACATGATTATCTTATTACTATACAAATTTTGTTTGAATCTCACACTTTTGTCTTGAAATTTTTAAATTAGCTAAAAAAATTTAATCGTATTTTTTATTTGAAATGTTTGAAAATGTCTGAATTTTAATCTTCAAAGTAAAGTAATATTTTTAGTAAAATATTTTGGTGAATGTTTATATGAGATTACAACTGCCAAATGATGAATGTTTTGATGATAAATATTAAATGATCATAATAATATTTTGAAGAATGTTATTGCAAAATTATAGTTTAATATTTATTTAAAACCATATTCTCAAACAATTAATGAATATAAATAGAATTCATTCTATTTTTAAAATCTTAAAATATATTAATAGGATGACCAATTTTAAATTATGATATTAACAATAAGACTTTTTTCATAAAAAATTGTAATATTTCTAAAAGTCATATTAATTAGATATGTAAAATAATTTTATTTAAAATAGTAATCAGTTTGAATATATATGAGTGTTTATATTTTGCTGACCTTTGTGAATATCTACAAATTATCATTTTTAAAAAATAAAATCTTTAATGAATTTTGATTTGAGTTTATATTATATCTATAAGAAATTATTATTTTTAAACAAGCTCTTTCAAACAAAGAAGTTTTAATATTTTAAAATATTTGTTATTAAATACTTTTTGCAAATTAGTATAATAATCGTTTCTTGTTGATTTTAGTGTTTTTATGTTTAATGATTTTGTTTTAAATTGATTAATTTAGAATATGCACAAATTTAAAAATGTTATTAAAAATCTATATCTTAATTTTTTAGATTATTCCAAATCCTCTATGTTGGACATGCACCTAGCATTGTATCTATAGCTACAGCCCAAAGCTTCGGGGGCAACTTTGCTGACAACTTCTATAAGGGCTCCATCTTATATTTCAATTATGTCATTCTGTTGAGGAGAACAATTGGCTGTGAATTAAAATTTATTGCCATTAATTCAAGAAATAGTCATTCATCTCAATAGAAATGAACTTTTCCCTTCCATGAGTTTGAAGTGCTTTAAACTTCTTTCTATTTTGAACTTCAAATTTAGCTATAGATTTTTGTATGCATTGACAAGCTTCATATATTATTTTGTATAGATATAATTGCCAAATAACCATCAATAAATGTGATAAACCATGTAGCTCCTCCAAATCATGGAGTCTACATGCAGTCGCACATATCAAAGTTTACAAGATCTAAAATGCCTTTGGTTCTTGATGATTGTTGGGAAGTTTAATTTTAGCATTCTCACAAAAAATGCAATACTCACAAGAAAACTTGCTAGGTCATGAAGTAAAAACTTGTAGGCCATTGACCAAGGAGTTGGTGATGAAGTAAAAACTTGTAGGCCATTGACCAAGAAATTATGGTACATGTACAAAATGGACCTCATATTCAAATGTCCAAGTCAGTACAACCACATTTTATTTCTATAAAGAGAATTGGCTTCTCATTTGAATATAGGACAGAATAATAACACAAGGTGTACAAGCACTCATACCCAATTTTTAAAAGAATAGCACTATCATCATTAGAACTCACACACTTAGCATTGAATTTAACAATGTTACCTTGGTCAACAATTTTGCCAATGGATATTAAATTCTTGAGGAGCCAAGGAATATATACAATACATCAAAAATTGGTCTTTAAATGCCATTTTGAAAGTCGAGTTGTACAGTGGCTTGGAACCTTATTTGAGCTGGAATCTCCAAGGTTGATGTTTAAATGCGAAGAACCGCTATTTTTGAGAGGTGATATGCTGTGAAGCACCTAAGGCAATATACCAACAATGAGATTCTAGTGCTCTTTGTCTATATTTTAGCAAACAAGGATCGTCTTTAAAGAAGTGTTTGAGAAGCTCTTCAACCAATTTTGAAAATAAAACTACAATACTTGTAAAAATGATGCAATAATTCGTGCGAATATGATAAGAACAACTATAGTTTTCTAGAAGAAGTCTTTGTTAAAGAAAGTTGACACAAGCACGTGTTGGAGTGAAAAGTCAACACCTCACTTTCAAAGGATCATAATAATTTTTTATCTTTTTGCTTCAAGTAAAGCAGTTCGGTCAAGGTGTTCTACACCCTTGGCGGGGCCTCGTATTTTGGAGGCACATCGGGCGTTTGAGCCCGGCACACTTCCAGCCACACATTTTTTTTTCTTGAAAATTTTTGGTTGCCTGATGAGATGGCGCTTCGTTGAGCCAAAAACATATATTCCATAAGCAATCAGAGGGATGTTTTGTGGCTCATAAAACTGAAAACTAAAACAATCTCCTTGTGTGGATGCGGGAGTGCACGCTGGTGCCTGAAAAATCCAGGGTGCTATCAAAATTTTGCCCTGGTGCCCAAAAAATTTGCGCTGATGCCCACAACAAATTTTTTCCGAGCACCCATTTATTGGCGGGCAACATGGACACATGGCACAATTCCAGTGTGGTGCACCCAAAGGCACAGAACTTGCCATTTGGGGGTGGGGGGGGGGGGGGGGCATTTGTTTCTTCCTCTCTCGCCTTCTCTCTCTTTCTCTCGTCTTCTCTCTTCTCTTTCTTCTTAGGAAGGCATGCTAGCGAAGGCATGGCGGAAGCATAATATTATCGTTGTTCAAGTCAATCTGTGGAGTGATGGCGCGGTCGCCTGCATTTTCTGAGCAAGTCAGATTTCATTGGAGCCAATAAAGCCGAGAGCATTCTCGGTGAAGCTTGTCTAAGCAGCAAGCAAGCAAGATTTGCAGTGTTGATCCAAAGAGCAAAGCTGTTTCCGTCTTGTGAAGTTGGATTATGCAAGCAAGCAAATCTTCAACTGAAGCGGCAAGCGAGCAGGATTTGCACTGAAAATTCAAGAAGCAAAGCCGTTCTCATTCTGTGAGGTTGGATCGTGCAAAGCGGGAGCTCTTCAGGGTATTTTGGTTGATAAATAATAAGCGTGTCTAAGAAGCAAAAGCTTCTGTAGCCTTCAAATGGATTCAAATTTAATTTGTTAAAATGGGTTGCAGGCTTCTTTCTACCTCCATTTTTGGGCCTGCTCTTTGAGGTGCGTTCTTCTCTGCTGTTTTGTTAAGGAAACTGAATGTATTTATACGAGGCTGCTGTGCAAGTAGATTGAAAGGAACTTTGAGCAATCTAGAGCTTGAGAGAGAGAGAGAGAGAGTAAGAGAGAGCTGGTTTCTGAGTGCTGGCGACGGCACAGTACTGTCTAGCGACCTGCCGATGTCGGTTTCCACTCATATGCCCCGTGGGCTATGCATTTGTGTCACTAGCACGGCTTAAAAGGAACTAACTTATTTATGTAGCTAGCTGTACTTATTTCATTGCGCAATTAACGATAAACCAAGTGCTCAGAAACCATAAACTGAAACCCTAAAGTGATGTTAGGGCTTGTGATTTAAATGGGAAAAAACCCTAGAGCTGAGGAGAGCTAACGATAGAGGGAAGAGAGAGAGAGAGAGAAAGGATTTACCTTTGTAGTGGAGAAAAGGGTGATTCTTGTAACACACGATGCGGGTGCCACGTTGCCCATTAGGGTTTTTTCAGAAACATCAGTTTTTTCAAAAACCCTAGTGTGTGGTGACTAGCAGGCGACAATTTGGTCGGTCACACTCCAAAAGTGACACACGGGCCTTGCATTTGTCCCATAAGCAAATTATTAAATGAACTAGACCTCTTTATGACTCTGGCTGCAAGAAGAAATAAAGTGTATACAAGTGCCAAAAACCCAAACTGAAAATAGGGATTGAGCTAATAAATGAATGGGGAAATGTGTGCGCGCGCGAGAGAGAGAGAGAGAAGAGAGAGAAGAGAGAGAGAAGAAGAAGAAGAAGAAGCTTAATTAATGTCTTTTCCATGCCCTTGTTCGATTGAAAATGGAACTGATTACATTACCATAGGTTACTTTGACTCAAAAGGTCGAGAGTTGTGTAACCATGGTCATTTATTATATTAGGCCTACTAAACTTAGAGTTAGCTAAGTTAGTATGAAATTAACTTGGTAGGGACTCATGGGTCCACTAGGCCTAATTGTGACATTAAGTATCCCAACTTGACATATTGAAGGTACCTTATTCTTTCTATGTAACTTATAGAAAGTTGGATAGTCAATAGTCAAGTATTTGGATAGCCAATAGTCATGAAGTTAGATAATTATCTTGGACTAGAGTCTCTACAAGAGGGTTTCTAGCTATCTCTCTCTTTCTTCTGAGAATGCTTTGTGTGATTGAATAGTTAAGATTTTGGATCCTTAGGCTTCTATTTCCTCCATGGTATCAGAGCCTTTAGGTGATCATATTACTTGCAGGAGGGCGCCCAATAGGAAGCTATCTTCTTCCCTTTTTGGTTGTAGAAAATTATCAAGATGTTGCAGGAGAAGAATCTGTTCATCTTCTTATAACTTTTTTGGAAGAAATTGCAGGAAATTGAAGGGCACCTTCACCTATTTGAGAGATAGCAGTAGGGTGCCCATGCTCAAACCAATTGCATGTGATTTTGACTCAATGACATGCTGAAAATTTCAGATTTACTTCTTAAATGAAGATAATGTGTTTTGGACACATTTCTTGTTGAAATGTCCCTGTTGGTGAGCTTGGAGTAGGGCGCTACCATCAACTCTATATGCACATAGTGTGCACTCTTTTTAGCCACAAATTTATGGTTTTGGTTTTGGCTTCATTTGAAGTCTACCTATTTGTGAGCATTCTGTTTTTTGTGCAAAAATCAGCTACCTATTTCATTACTTGTTGAGCAATTGCATGTGGAGTATTGCAATCTATTGTGCTCATAATTTCAGCTTTGAGGTTGCTGCCCTTTGAGTAGATTTTGTCTTGGAAAGTCTATTTCCTATCTACTACAAGCTGATTTTTCTGTTATGGCTAAAGAATTGGAGTCTATTGGTTCTTTATGTAATGAAGATAGGCTAGATGGCACAAACTATTCCTTGTGGTCCCACATGATGAAGAACCTTCTAATTGCTAAAGGTTTGTGGGAAGTAGTTAATGGTGACGAAGAGAGGCCACCTACCTTGGCACCTATTACACCATCTAGAACAACTACTTCATCATCTACGGAGGTGTCTTCCGATGAGCAGAAGAAGTGGGATCGACGAGATGCACAAGCACATTCTGTCATTGCATTATCAGTGAAGAGATCTATCCTTCCTCATATTAGATCATGCAAGACTTCCAAAAGTGCTTGGGAGACTCTTGCCAAGATGTTTCAGGTAAAGAATGTGGCAAAAGTGGTATATCTTCAAAATCAACTTTCTATCTTGAAGATTCAAGAAGATGATTTGCTTACAAACCATTTGACGAAGATCAAGGATCTTCGAGAGGAGCGTCTTAGTATTGATGAGGTGATTGAGAACTCACAATTTGTATCTATTACTCTCAACTCTCTTCCTTATTCTTACCTTCCATTTGTGTCATCATTGAGCATTTCTCTTAGGGGACAGCAAATCTCCTTCGACGAACTTGTTGGCTTACTTCTTCAAGAAGAGCAAACAAGGATCAACTTTGGTGAACAAGAAGACCAAGCTTTCTTTGCAAAAGGCAAAGGCGAAGGCAAGTGGAAAGGGAAGCCTTCTTTTAAAACTTCCAAAGATGATAAAAAATCTAAGGAAGCTCAAGATCAAGGCTTTGGAAAGAAGGGTAAGTGCCACTATTGCAAGAAGTTTGGGCATCACATCAAAGAATGTAGGAAGAGGCTTGCAAAGGAAAAAGAGAAAGGTAACGATACAAGTACCGCAATCATTACTTTGGAACAACAATTTGGAAAGGAGGATAGTCTTTTCAATAATGATTGTGCTTTTGTCACTAATAATCTCATCTCTCCTCAAGATGAGATTTCTGCCACTTCAAATCTTGTTGGTTTTTCAGCAGAAAATAGCTCATCTTCAGCTTTACAAGTTGTTGTCTTTTCATCTATTGATTGGGTGATTGATAGCGATGCCACACGCCATATGACTTATCACAAAGAAGTCTTCACAACCCATTATCTACCCAATGGTGAGGAGAAGTACGTTCGTAATGTACTTTATGTTCCAAAAATAAAAAAAAATCTCATTTCGGTGTCTACAATTATGAACCAACGATTGGTTGTGGAATTCAAAGAAGACAAATGTCTTATTAAAGACCTAAAGAGATCTCTTATGATCATTGCTTCAGGAACATTACGTGGTGGATTGTTCCTTATGGATACCTATGAGCGAAGAGCTTCATCATCTTTTTGTCTTGTTGCATCAAGTTCACATTCTTTGGAGTTGGCTAAATTATGACATGCTAGGTTTGGACATCTCAACTTTGCTAGCTTGAAGATGTTGAAGAGATTCAATATGGTTGAAGACATTCCTAATATTGAGCATCCCGAAGGACATGTATGCGAAGGATGCATACTTGGAAAATTTCAAAGGCAAGCTTTTCCAATTGATGGAACTATTAGAGTTGATGGCAAATTTGATTTGGTTCATAGTGATGTATGTGGTCCAATGAGGAACGAATCCATTGGAAGGTGTAAGTACTTTCTTACATTTATTGATGACCTTTCAAGATTTACATGGATTTATCCTATGAAGGCAAACTCTGAAGTTTTTCAACAATTTAAGGATTTTCTAGCAATGATAGAAAATCAGTTTGGGCACTTTTTGAAGATCTTACGTACCGACCAAGGAGGGGAATATATAAAGAATACGTTCGGTACTTATCTTCAAAGCAAAGTATCCATCATCAAATGACAACCCCTTACACACCTCAACAAAATGGTGTTGCCGACAGGAAGAATCGCACTATCATGGAGATGGCTCGATGCATGCTCAAGGCAAAGGGCCTACCTCACAAGTTTTGGGCTGAATCGGTTATAACGGTGGCTTACATTAGTAATTGGTGTCCTACTAAAGCCTTGAAGGTATTAATCCCTTATGAAGTTTGTTATGGTAAGAAGCAAGAAGAAACTACCTCTAAGGCCTGTCCATCTAGGGTGAGCTCCTGGCACTGCATGAAAGCTCGAGAAATGTTGAAGACCATAACCTTGGTCTTCGCAGTGTTCAACCCCAATCCCCATCTGGTACAAAATCCCTGTAAACAATCCAGCTGCCTCTGTAATCCCTCCCTGGTCGAGGATATTAGTACCACATCATCAATCAATATGGTGCCAAGTCAACTCCGCCACACTGTGAGATGACTCGCTCTAATTCGTCAATGTACATTCCAAAAAGAACCGGTGAAAGGGAGCATCCCTGTTCCACCCCAATGGTGGTCCAAATGTTGTCAGAGATGCCACTGCCATGTCGTAAAACATCCCAAGACCAGCTCATAAGGAGCCATCACTGCCAGAACAATATCCGTGGAGAAGCCAAGGTCGCGAAGTCTCTGAATGAGCAGGGAGCATGGTACAGAGTCAAAGGCTTTCCTGAAGTCCACAAAACAACAGTAAACCCTCTCCTTCTTGTACTTAGCTTCCTCAATCAAAGCTCGAAGTGTGAAGATATGGTCAATGGTAGAATAATGAGAGCGGAAACCTGCCTGTCCCAATGCATGTATGTCTAAATGATCTCTAGCACTTGATCTCAACTATTCATCTGACAAAGTCGACCTCCCTGTCTGTCATAGCTGCATCCTTGAAAAGCATACTAGGATTCCCTTTAAATCGAGTCATAGGCATGCAATGTAATCTCTTGGATTCCGCCTTTGAACTCACTGCAGACTGGAGTATGGTACCATTGATGATTTGCAAGATGCAACTATGGAGTATCTTAACTTCAATACTAGATCAACTATGAAAGCTTGAGAAACTTAGCTATGAAAAACATCACATACAAGGAGAATTGCATAAGCACCTTACAACACCAAAAGTTAGAAGAAGAAATGAATTGCTAGAGAGAGAGAGAGGAGGGCGTAACGCTTCAGATTTCAGCTTCAGAAAATAGACCCATACCTTCCGTGAGAAATCATTTACGAAGGTCATGACCCCCCCCTACTGATTTGGTCTGCATGGGACCGCACAAATCTGAATGCACAAGCTCAAGATGCCCTTGGCCCTGGTAGCTTTTCCCTTTGGAAAACCTTTGCCTCTGTTGCTTTCGTAGTGCACAAGCCTCACATGTATCTGAAGAAGACTTAATGCTAGGAAGATCTACTACCATATTGTGCTTGTCCAAAACTTGTAAATTTTGATAGCTCAAATGACCATACCTCTCATGCCAAAGCTTGTCCTGATTAGTATCCCCTACTGACAACGCCTCTTGGCTAGGAATGGTTGTGTAAAGCTTGTGAAGACCCGCTTCTTGCATTCCCTTGGCTACCACCTTGAAGCTTTGATCTTTGTCTTTTACCAAACATGTAGATTTGTCAAACTCTACCAGCATGTTCTATTTGGTAAGGGCACCAACAAATAGCAAGTTCTTAGCCAACCCTGGTACATGCAACACACTCTTGATTACCTTCACCTCACCTGATGATAGCTGCACTGGAACTGTGCCTTTGCCCCTCACCTCATGTGTAGAGTTATCTCCAAGGCATACCTGCTGACCATCTCCTGTCTCCTCATAGGTGTTGAACCAATGTCTATGAGGTGTCATGTTCTTTGAGGCTCCAGAGTCAATGTACCATCCACCAAACGTGGATTCAGATGATAGGGCTGCGGTGAATAGATCTAACGCACCAGATTGCTCCTCCCCTGCAACTTTGTCAATAAAGTGACCTTGCTGGTTCTTTTCCTTCTTCTGATCACTTTGCCTCTTCCTGCATTCCCCATACTTGCCACAATGGTTGCAGTTACCCTTCCTCTTGGGTGTAGATGAGGAATTGGTGCTTGACTCCTCTCCAACCTGTAACTTGGACACCTGCTGCTCCAAGCTTTGCTTTGAGTTCTTCCCTTTGCCTTTGCCTTTCTTCTGAAAGTTCTGCTTCTTCTTAGAAGCAAATGTCATGTTCTGGATTATCTTCCCTTTCAGAAAGATTCTTCCTCCTCATCTCCTCCTGTAAAAGAAGACCACATAACTCCTCAAAGGTTGGGAGTTTCTCCCTGGCAGAAAGGGACATCACATAGTCTTGATAGTTGAACAAGCTATTCAAGACTATGGGGACAATACTCCTGTCACTACTGTCTCTCCAACTGAAGCAAGCTGGTCCATAAGGTCCTTGACCTTTGTGATGTGATCACCAATTGTTGCACCTGCTTCCATCTTGAGAGTATGTAACCTGTTTTGCAAATCCACTCTTTCAAACATCTACTTCAGAATAGTCCAAGCATCAACTGCATCCTTTGCAGTGAGGAATAATTCTGGCCTTGACAAAAACATTGATCATCCTATGAGCTTTCTGTCTCCTGTTTATGTAGTCCTTCAATTCAGGATCAGATGTTGGTACAGGCTTCTACCTGCCATGAACTCCTGGCAATTCCTGTCTATTAAGATGTTAGTCATCTTGACCTTCCACACTCTGTAGTTTGTGCCATCAAGTTTGCTAGATTCACCCAGCAAACTCTCCCCAAGACTAGCCATGCTATAATCTATGCTCAAATAGAAGCTCAACCTAAAAAAGATCAGAAAAGAAACAACTTCCAGCAACTAGGGTTTGACCCCACACTAGGGTATGTAGCCACTTCAAGGCAGCCCTTCAGCTCTTGCTTTTGACTTTGCCACTTGGTATGGCCTTACTAGCACAAGCACTAGGCCCCACTGGAACAGAAACCAGAAGCTCCTACAGAAAGTGCGCCCTACTTTTGTGTTAGCTCCTCCAGAAAGACTTCCCAAACCTCAGCCAGAATTAGAAAGTTTTGGATCATCCCACTCTCCTTGCCAATAGACTCAACCTGATCTGACTCTAGTAGATCAAAAACTCCCTCTTTCAAGATTGAGATGCTTGTAGAAGATGAGAATCTTCTCAAGAATCTGAGCACTGAAAGGGCGCGAGGAGATAGAGATGGGTGCGTCAGTGGGTATGGTATATAGGTTGGTAGCGTATTCGGTAAGGCGCTTTCCTTCAGAGTCATCATAAGCACGCTTTTTCCCGCGGAGTGTGCGATGGTAGGAACGTCGGGTGGAGCGGAGAAGGTGAGGATCATGAGTACAGGCATGGGGGCGACACTCGACATCATACCACGAGGGGTGTAGGGATGAGGAGCGTGTGTGTCTACCCTTATGGGGCTTAGATGGAAAAGCTAGGGAAGCCGCGACATGAAGAGAAGTGCTAAGGAAAGCAAAGTGTGGAGAGGAATGGAGTAGGGAGGCTAGAAAATCCTGATAGACTGGCACATATAGGGAGCTGAATGTATACCTGGGTGCACAGGGGAGCATGGGATGTGAGGGTGGCTAGGGAGGTGGGAGGCAGCCGATAGCGAAGGAGTGATCAGAGAGAGTGGTAGGAGATATATGAGAGGTATGGAGGATGGTGATCCCATGAGATAATCCACAACACTATGTCCACCACTGTGGGGATGACAAGTATAACTGCCGGAGTCTGCTGGCCAGCAAGTTAGGCCATTGTAAATGGCTAACTCATGTGCCTCTCCAAACTGCAATAAATGCTCACCGTAGGGGGTAATAGGTCCCAAGCTGTCCTCTGAAACCCTAGTAACTCCCATCTCATCGTTGTCGAGGGCATGAACGCGGAGCTTGTCGGTGATGTCATAAAACTCTTGTTGAAGAGTAATGCCTATTTTACCCCTTTTGGCTAAGCATTAGTTAAGTTGTACATAACTCATGGGGCATGTTTTAATTAAATGCATGAGACCCCCCTTTTGTTAAGTTATGTAAATTAGTGCAAGTGGCCCACTTGGCCAAGTAGCTCACTCCTATGGTTGACACCTAGACTTTCCATGCATGTAAAGGAGGTGCTTGCCTCACAAGGGATTTGGAGGACCCACGCCCTCCTCTCTCTCTCTAGCAATTCATTTCTTCTTGAGACTTTTGAGTTAGTGAGATGCTTATGCAATTCTCCTTGTGTGTGATATTTCCATAGCCAAGTTTTCTCAAGCTTTCATAGTTGATCTAGCATTTGAGTTAAGATACTCCATAGCTAGGTCTTGTAAATCTTCAACTCTGACTGCCGTGAAGAGGTTCGGGCATTAAAATCCCCAGTGAGGAAAATATGCCCCCATGCCCCCGCTCTGCGAATCTGATAATATCAGGTGATAAATCAAGGTAGGGTGAACCTGTGCCCTCAACAAAGGATGAAGACTCTAGAGGAAAATAACATGCCGCCACAAAGAGGTCTCTGTCCAAACCAATATCATGTCCAACAATACGAATCTAGATATGATGTGCATGCTCGTCGTGTCTGATGAACTCGATGCTCGGATGAAGAGACTCCTTGTATAAGCATGCAACCCCTTCGGATCCACGACCACTAGCTGATCTAGTCTTAGGTCTATATATGGAATCCCATCGGTATCTTGGAACAATAGGTAATCCTTTCTTCTGACTCTCGTGAGTCTCCATAAAAAGCAATACGTCTCTGCCAGTGATGAAATCAATCAGGTCTCTAGCTATGGAAGATGAGTGTATACCATCACAGTTCCATACTCCAACCCGAAGATGGTGTGGATGGGCCTCGGGGCACTCTCGAACCCAGGGACCCCAAGTCCCTAGCACTGAAACTGCGTGGGGCGTCATCAAGGAAACACACCCGACCATCTCGGTAGATAACACGTCCGCCTAACTCCCGGGCTGTTTGAAAGGCCTCACGCCTTTCATCCACTTGGATATATGTGAGGTCGTCATCCTTAAAGGTAGTAGTGCCTTGGAGCTTAGCTCTACATCATAGAGCATCTCTGCGGCTCTCTAGGGAGGTGAAGCGAATGATAAGTGTAGCTGCGTCTCTGGTGGTCCTCCATGCAGTATCAATGCCATCAGTCTTATGGCCTAGAGTGCTGGCCTCTGCTACTGCATCCTGGGTGTCCGGTATCCCATGAACTCGGATATTATGGGCTTTGTAGGCCCTTGCTTTCTCTTCCGTAATAGTGGCTGAGATGACCGATGAAATGGGGGCGTTGGGTTTGGTGCCTTTCTTCAACACAAAAGCCCAAGAAAGCGTCTCTTCTTTTCGCTTTTCAATTTTCTGCTCCAGCTCTCGTATCATCGTGGTAGCTAACTCCGAACTTACAACCTGCTTGATACTGATTATTTGCTCTAATGAGGCAACTTTGGACTGCAACACATTCTTTTCTTGGATCAAGGAGACCACTGTTCCCTGTAGGTGTGAAATTTCTTGCTGCAAAAACTGGAAATTTGCTTTGAATTGGTCAATTTCCCAGGAAGAGAAAAGTTTGGTGGATTTGGAGGGAGTATATGGGATGTGAGCCGTAGATGAGAGCACTGTAGCTGCCTGGGAACTAGGAATGGGAAAAAGTCCAGCAGTGTTATTTAGAGCAGAATCTGAGGTATAAGATGATGAAGGAGCAGGGATGTTAGAAGAGGCAGGAGGAGGGGGTGGGGGTAGAGCTGCCTGGTAGGATTGATGTGATGTGGAAGGAAGAGTAGAAGATAGAGAAGAAGAGGAGGAAGAAAGTGAGAGTGAAGAAGAGGAAGCGGGGGGGTGCATCAATAGGCACATCAACAGGCAGCGCTGCCACATCATCAGTTAGCAACGTAGAGAGGGCAAGGGGTGAGCAAACAGCGAGGGCAGGGGGTGGGCAAACAGCGAGGGCAGGGGTGAGCAGACGACGAGTGCAGGGGGTGGGCAAACAACGAGGGGGGGGGGGGGTGGTTTCAGCGAGGGGATGGATTGTTTCAGCGAGGGGGGGGAGGATGAGATGGCAGCGGTAGGGGCAGGAGAACGGGAGGTACGTGTGGCACGAGGGGGGCTGAACTGCGAGGGGGAGCCATAGTGCCAGCCAGCCGAGAGAGAGAGAGAGAGAGAGAGAGAGAGAGAGAGAGAGAGAGAGAGAGAGAGAGAAGAAAGAAAGAAAGAAAGAAAGCTTTATTAATGTCTTTTCCATGCCAAAAGGCATATAAGACTAAAAAAGTACATGTCAAGTGTGTGGTAACCATGGGAGCGTATAAAACGTCTCCAAAATGTCTAATTATGTTAAGGGACCCTATCTTGACTTTTGGGAGTGCCCTATAATTAGTAGTGGGTCTTGGTAGGTTCTACAACTTAGAGTTTGGAAGAGTCTAGGCCCTTGGAAGGCCTATTTATATGTACTCTTTCTTCATTTGTAATTGATTCCCTTTCAAGCATTGCTACTACTTTCTCTCTCCTTGAGGGCGCCTAACCCTCTCCCTCTTCTTCTTCTTCCTCTTTTTCTTCTTCTTGTATATGGAGATTGAATGTTAGAAGGATCTTGGCACTTTGATTTCCTACAATGCCATGCTACTTGGATTTGGGACTATCACATTGCCTCAGATTCACACTGGGACAGTTTAGGGTGTCGGGTCCAACTCAACTAAAACTGACTTAACATGGTCTAAATAATAAACCTAAGCGATGGTTACACAAGTCTCGACCTTTTGGGTCAAAGTAACCTATGGGAAACTAACATTATCATTTATTACTTCTAACACCCTCCTTAAATGATAATGTAAAAAACATCACATGACATGAAGTATGAAAATTTGCAACAAAAATGCAAAGTGTTGCATGCTGCCCAAAACTCCATGTAGCCGAAAAAGAAAAGATGTAGATTGTTGTCCAAGCTTAATGCCGCCCAAAAAAAAAAACTTCAGCTTGAAGTAGTCGAAGTAGCCGAAATGTCAGCCCCAATCATGCCCGATGTAGAAGAGATGTAGAATACGAAGTGTGGTAGCATCAAGTCGAAGAGTGAAGACAAGCATGCTCCATCCAAAGTAGGTAACCAAAAAACCAGCCACAGGCCGAAATATGGATTTGCAATCCATGAATGGTTCCCACATGATTCCATAAGTCTTCTTACCACATGATTCATAAAGAAGAGTATGATACTCTTTTACCATCACATCCTCCCGAATCTTACTATCAATAATCTGCTCACCAACACTAGGTAAGACAACACCGTCATCATAAGAAGTAAGCATCAAAACATGAAAATCAGCATTAGGTACTTTTGGTAAGGCATGTGTGTTTCCTCCAAGGTAAAAAGATGCTTTGCTATCCTGCAAAGACTCGGACAACCAACAAGTGGCTGTAGCAGGCTGTCCAACAGCCACAAAATCACCAACACTTTGCTGTCCAAAGTGTTCCAAATGTGGACCTTACTGTCCAAAAACCTTCCGCAGGCCGTTCCCGATGCATAATAGGATGCTCACAATGTAACATAGGCTGAAAATGATCAATAAACCATGGCTAAATTTGGTGTCCACCATCTTCAAGAAAAAAACCAACAGCTTGCCACTTTGAACACCCAAAAACTCCAGCAACACGCCACTTTGAACCAATGTACTAATTGACATGATTTTTTCCCTTCCTCCATTAGTACAAAATGGCTTTAAAGAATGCTTGATTTCAGCCTTTTCCAAAACATCATCTTGAGAAGCTTGCTCATAAGGTTCTTCACTAATGCATCCATCATTTGCAACAAATGGCTCAAGAGAAGAAGAATGCTTTACCATACCAACATTCCAATGCAAACTTGTACTTGTAGAAAGACAATGATCAAACTTTGCATGACTTTGCTCTTCTACCTTCAAAGAGGATGAAGTAGAGAGGAGAAAGCATGATGATGAATCCTTTATTCGGTACATCTTTAAAAGTGTTTCACAAGCACTTTTAGAGGTCTTGCAAAATCTCAAATGATATAAGATAGATCTTGTTACCGATAAAATCTTGATCATCACGTCGATACAAAATCTCAGCTTGCAACTCCTTGAAGAATAGTTGGTGCCACCCAACATATTTTCACCTGAACAAGTATGAATTGCTCCCAAATCTCTTGCCATAAGAACCAGCCAAGAAGATAAACTTTTTCAAACCCTAAATGTGCCCTAAAAGGCACAAAAACCAGCAAGTATCAAATCTGACAAATCAGCACCGGAATGTGTCGAAACCACACATTAGATGGATGTAGGAACTCGCCCTCCTACAAGCCTTGTGTGCTGAAAATTTCAGACTGAAATTGCATTACAAACTCAAAAACCAACAAGCAAAGAATCAGGTTAGCCTCCAACAAAGCTTTTTTCGGAACCCTTCTTTCTTGCCAAAAAGTGTGAACAATACACACACGGATAGGGCTGTTGCAACACCCTACAATGGTAATATGCTGTCCAATTTTCAGCCTCGAAATGTGATCGGATCATCACAAAAAAATTAGCGCCTTCTTCCACACCTGGAAACAAGCAAAAAGAAGCAGATCTTTACTTTGTAAAATCAGCAAGGGTGCTGATTTTTCAACCAAATCAGAAGAATAGAAATTGCTTGTAGATGGGCGCCCTCCTGCAAAGGAGCAAAACTGAAAAATAGGGCAGCAGCGGACCAACGGAAGTAGGATAAACCTACACGGATGTGGTTGACCTAAAAGAAGCCCGAAGAAGATAATTAATGGCGCCTTCCTGCAACCTGAAAAATCAGCAAACAACAACCTGATTTTTGGGCGCCCAAAATCCTGTTATCTTCTTTGATATGTGGCGCCCTCCTGCAAAACGGAAAAGAGTCAAAAAATGGATCTTCACTCCAAAAAATCAGCAAAGGTGCTGAATTTTTGTGATCCCTAAGTGAAGACGATCTGCATAGAAGATCCATGGCTCTGATACCATGTAGGAAATCAAAGTGCCAAGATCCTTCTAACATTCAATCTCCATATACAAGAAGAAGAAAAAGAGGAAGAAGAAGAAGAGGGAGAGGGTTAGGCGCCCTCAAGGAGAGAGAAAGTAGTAGCATTGCTTGAAAGGGAATCAATTACAAATGAACAAAGAGTACATATAAATAGGCCTTCCAAGGGCCTAGACTCTTCCAAACTAAAGGAAAGTCGAAGGCACACCTTGTGGAAGACAACTCTACTTTTGAAGCTGAAGAGGCATCCAAATCAGCCGAAGAACTTTCATGCACCTACATGATCAATGAACATGAAGAGTGCAATATGGCCTCTTCAATTAACTCAGATATTGAGATGGTGCTTGACTCGGGTGCCACCTCACATATAGTTTCTAGTAAAAACATTGTGTCAAATCTTTCTTCTATCTCTTATGAAAAGCAAGTAATATTAGGAGATGGTAGCATGCATAAAGTCGAAGGAATGGGGGATCTAAGACTTAGAACTTTTAAAGGGATGTTAGTTCTTACTAGAGCTCTCTATGTTTCTTCTTTAATGAAAGGCCTTATTTCTGTAGCAAAAGTAATTGATGCAGGGTTAAAGGTATCTTTTGATGTGGATGTATGTCGAGTCTTAGACATGAAAACAAAGGCTGCTGTAACTCATGCAAAGAGGAGGAATAACCTTTATACTTAGAGGTTTTACCAAACAAGGAAGAATTGCATGTAGTCTCAAACTTAGATTTCTTATGGCATAGAAGATTATGTCATGTATCTTTAAAGTCACTTCATGAAAGTAGTTTAGCAGGTCCGTTTGTTGGATGTAAGATCCAAGAAGGAATCACTAATCTCCAGTGTGATGCTTGTTATAAAGGGAAGATGCACATATCTCCTTTTAATAAGCAAGGTTTTCAAGCTAAGAAGCCTTTAGAAATGGTTCATACATATATTTGTGGTCCTATGAATGTTCCATAGATGCACTGCGTTTTTGAAACGCGTTTCAGAATCGTGTTCAGAAGCGCGTTTCTGAAAAATACAAAAAAATTCCAGAAATGTTTTTTTATGGGCAATATGGGTATCAGATGAAAGCTCTAATTAAGAGCATAATTACTATGTAGTTTGTCGACTGTTTAAGGTGCAGGATGGTCCACTTCAGGTGCATTAATCCACGTTGGATTCTGTCAAGGATAAAAATTCAAAACTAACCTCTAGCCTGTTCGTTACAATCACAGATGGTCCCAATAAGTGTCTTTTCGCTCAGGGAGTTGGAAGGCCAGATCATGAAGAGGCCTTACCGTCGGGGCCCGGACCCTGCCGTTGGGGGGCGTTGCCCCCCAAACCCCCCACCGGGGGGCTACCACCCCCCGAACCCCCTGAACATTTATTGAAAACCAGAGCATATAACAACCAAATAGCTATTGAAAATAAGATCTGTTTGTGCCCCATCTACTGCACTTCTGAGAGCTAAAACGCTGGTTTGACCATTGATCCCCTAGAAAAATTTCAGCCATAAGCTACTTTTCCAAAAAAAAAAAATTGTTTTTTAGTACGATCTAGGAGGAGAAACGCGTGCCCTCAGAAACGCGTTTCTGTGCATCTGTGGAATGTTCTTTCATTAGATGATGCTCAGTACTTCATTACATTCATAGATGATTATACAAGAATGTGTCTTGTGTATTTCTTGAAGCAAAGATCCAAGGCATTTGAAATGTTCAAAGAATTTCAAGCTTTTGCAGAAAGGACTACAAAACACAAACTCATTCTTTTAAGGTGTGATGGAGCAGGAGAATACATATCTAATGAGTTTCTAGACTATTGCAGACAAAAGGGCATTACACATTAGGTGACTATAGCTTATACTCCCCAACATTTGCCGAAAGAAGAAATCAGACTCTGGTGGAGGCAGCCAAGTGCATGCTTGCACATGCACATCTTCTCAAAACATATTGGGCCGATGCAGTTGGAGCAGCCAATTACCTCTTCAATCGAGGGTTGAAAACTTTTCTATATCCAAAATCTCCATATGAATTATGGTGGGGAAGGAAGCCAAGTATTGCTCATGCAAGAGTTTTCGGATGCCTAGGACGTGTTTGTACCTAAGGACAAAAGAACAAAGCTGGACCAACATTCCAAAATAGGTATATTTATTGGTTATGTAAATAGCACTTCTTACTATAGAGTCTATTTCCCTTCAGAAAATACCACTTTGGAATGTAGAAGAGTTATCTTTGAAGAAGACAAATTTCTAGATAACATAGATCAAATGGGATTTGATTTTTATGATCCATTTGTTTCTGAAGCACCTGAACCAAGTGCAGAAGCATATGTAGATTTACATGATGACATGCAAGATCCAGGAAGCTCAGCAAGACCAAGGAGACTTCAGCATGGAGACATATCTGAAGAGCTACTTCGAAGATCCTCAAGGCTTGGTAAGGAGCCCATGAGGGAAAATTAACACAAGTACCTTGTGGAAGTATGTTGTTTTGCAGGAGAACCCGAATCCTATAAGGAAGCTATAGGAGGAAAGGAAAAGGACAAATGGTTGCTGGCCATGCAAGATGATGAAATAGATTCCATGCATCAAAGGAAAGTATGGGATCTCAAACCTCTACCTGAAGGAAGGAAAGCAATCAAGTGCAAATGGATATTTCGATACAAGTTTGGACCAAACGGCAACATCAATCGATACAAAGGGCGATTGGTGGCAAAAGGTTTTACACAAAAGTATGGTATAGATTACTTTGACACCTTTTCCCCGGTTATTTTTGTGTTTGCTGCCCAACATGGTTTAATTGTCCACTCAGTGGATGAAAACACAGCCTATCTTTATGGAGAATTACAAGAGGAGCTATATATGGAGCAGCCCGAGGGATTTACATCTCATGAATTTCCTAATCGTGTTTGCTCTCCGAGGGAGACCATGTTAGAGATCCAAACATCACAGTAGGGCAAACACTAACTGATCCACCCAACCTTGCCTACTCCCTGATATGGAGCAAGCCCCTCCTAGCCCAATGTGAGGCCTGGTAGCATGCATACTGCCAAGTGTCGGCCACGTGGCACTGACATGGCCGACTGCACGTCGGGACCCAACGTGGGGCCCTATCTTGCTGACAGGGTCCCTAGGCTGTGTTAGGCCCGCCATGGCTATGGACCGTGCCGGGGCACACTACTCACACTGTCTTGCCCTGTTCGTCGTGTACGCTGGACGCGACCTTGATTGCGGTATCTGACCTCCTGTGGTCCCTAGGGTTCAGCACTCCCTCCTCCTTAAGAACCGTCTTGGTCCTCTAAGACAAAGTCTGGAAAAATCTTGCGAAGGACGCTGTCTCTTTCCCAGGTGGCATTCTCAACAGGCTGATCATTCCACTTGACCAGATATTCTCGGTATAGAGTATGACGAGTCTGCGTCTCTCTACTATCAAGAATCTCCTTTGGTTCATGTGGAGGTTGCTGAGAATCCAATGGGAGAACTAGAACGCTGTCCCCTACCAGATTTTCTGATCTGGCTAAGGCTTTTTGTAATTGACTTACATGAAAGACTGGAAAAACCTTACTGCTGCATGCGATTTCTAGTTCATAGGTGATCTCGCCTAGTCTCCTACTGATGGTAAAGGGACCACAATATCTAGGAGACAACTTAGCACACACACACCTGATTTGAGGGTTTTAGAGTCAACTGGGGCTCTCAAGTAGACTTTCTCACCAGCGGAGAATTGCACATCCCGCCTGCGTGGATCTGCATAATGCCTGGCTCGATCCTGGGACTGCTTGATGCTACGCTAAGCATGTTCTATCATCTGGTTTAGGTCTTCTAAAAAGTTTCTGGCTGCTTCAACCTTTTCTTGTTTAAACCCTATAGCTGTGGGTGAGCGTGGCTGAAAACCGTACATCAGCATAAATGGGTTGTATCCCGTAGCTGAATGTTTGGTATTGTTGTAAGAAAACACTAATATCGAGAGATACTCCTCCCAATTAGTCTGCTTTTTGCTGACGTATGCACGAAGCATATCCTCCAGCACCTGATTTACTCTTTCTGTTTGACCGTCCGTCTGTGGATGGTCGGTGGGTTTAGTATGGAGATGATGGAATACTGCCCTCCAAAAATTTCCATTAAACTTACTGTCCCGGTCGCTGACTATGCCGGAAGGTAGACCGTACAATTTAAATAGCCCATCTACAAACAAGCTCGCTAACTCGGGAGCTCTAACAGTTGTTTTGGTCGGAATAAAGTGAGCCATTTCGGTCAGACGGTCAACTGTGACCCATATAGCATCATTATCCTTTTGGGTTAGGCAAGCCTACTATAAAATCCATGGAGATACTCTCCCATTTACCAGCTGGTATATCTAAGGGCTGTAACAACCCTCTTGCCTTTAAACGCTCTGCTTTATTTACCTGACATTTCTGGAAACTAGTTACATATTGTTGGACGTCCTTTTTCATACTAGGCCAGAAAAATTGCCTACGAAAAAGCTCTATCTAGCCCATCTGTCATATGTCCTAGAGTGGTCTCGAGAAATCTCGTAGCTTCGGCCATGGCATCTTGTGTGTCCGGTATTCCACGGACCCTGATGTTATGGACCTTTTGCGCTTCCGAAATGTAGTGCATGCAATTCCTATTGTTAACCTTCAAAGACATTGCTTATTGCTTATCGTCCTTGTGATCCATCTCCAGCAATTAAGAGTCCATACATAATTCTCTATAATATCCATAATGAACAGTTTATATAAACTTAAGATGGGTATAGCGTGATATTAGTTGCAAATTGCAATTTTTATATCAAGATTCTCTATATTCCTAAGATGGCTAATAGACTATAGCTTCTTTCCTGCTTGGGTTTTTCCCATAATTTGTTGGTAGGGTGACATTGTCACAAGCAATCGAGTATTGAACTCTTAGCACTCTTTCATATTATGTGGCTCTTCGTTGCCTTCAACCTTAATCCAAGACATAGCTTTGGCTAATCAGCTCCTTCATTCTATTGCAATCCTTGTTTCAAATCGAACACAACCAACAAGTTCAAGGCTTTACAATACTAGAATTAAGTTTGCAGCAACACTTATGAACAAGATTCATAGATATGGCGTCACATAAGCTCAAAGACAACAATAGATGATCACAAAGCAAACTCCAACAAAGATCAATAATTGAACATCAATCACAATCTCTAATGACTCAAGGACTCCAGAGAGGTTGGAAGGCACGTTGGGTCAACAATTTATTTGTTTAGGACAACATAATCCCTCACATACGTGATGCTAAAGGACCACATGAGGCACATGGGAGATTTTCAAATCACAATGTATGAGATTGTTGGCACAACAAGGGTCTTTAAGTTGAAGAATAAACTTCATACTCTCAGCATGGCTTTGGGTGATGCAACCACCAAATAGCTTCTGAAGTTGAAGAACCTTTGAGATAAGCTTGTAGATGCTGGAGAGAGTGCTATGGACAGGGATGTTGTGCCTATAGTTTTGATAGCTTGTTTAATGCTTATCAAAATTATGTAGTGTTGATTTTAGGAAGGGAGTCACAAGAAAATTTTCTTTGTCTAGGGCTTTGAGTGATCATCTTGATCTTTGTTTATTCAGCACAACTTGTATGATGCTTACAGGAAATTGATCTCTTTCTTTCATCCTGGTGCATCTTGCATTGAGAGAGAGAGAGAGAGAGAGAGAGAGAGAGAGAGAGAGAGAGAGAGAGAGAGAGAGAGAGAGAGAGAGATTCTACTTAAATTTTGAGTCATGTGAAGGGAACAAAATTCTGTGTTGAAGAGTGGCAATGGCGAACAAGGGTGCCAAGAAGCGAAAGGAGGAGAATTTACAACATATACGAATGTTACGCTATATCATCCTCATCACAAATGTATGGCTTCACTTGGCATATTATATAGATGATACTAAGTTGGTGGTGTACATAAAAATTTATTGTTTGTAGTCAAGGGTGGCAAAAGTTAGTAACATGTATGTTTTGTAAATTACACAAACCTTGTACCTACTACATCAATTTTATGACTCGACTTAGTGAGTTTTAACTGATGTACTTTGTTTCAATTATGATTCCTTCTTGAGGTGTTCTCTCTCTCTCTCTCTCTCTCTCTCTCTCTCTCTCTCTCTCTCTCTCTCTCTCTCTCTCTCTCTCTCTCTCAAATACTTGTCCACACTTTTGTAGTAGTTTGAAATTTCATGTTCACCAAGCAATGATGAAATAAATTGGCCTCACTCATCGTTCCAATATAACTTATTCAAATTCATTTACTCAATCTATATTTGTGACGTCTATGAGACCATAAAAAATGCATTAGCTAGTTCAAAGCAGTAACAACGTGATGATGTGATGTAACTCCAGAAGAACTATTTCACTCTTGTTAGAGGATCTAGAAACACTACATAAATTCAGACCATTAAAACAAATTGTTGTAGGATAAGTATTATGTCTTGTCTCCTGATTCTTTCAGTGACATTGTTTCATGTAACACATAGAGAAGGGGTCTTCTAATGAATGAAAAAGTCACAAAAATCTTAATCAAAATCAGGAACCACATGGGATCGTTAACTAGTATACTTTAAAACAAGAAATCTACTCAAATAGTTGGGTCTACCAAACTACCAGAAGATTGGGCCCTATTCATTGATACCCAAAGGAATGTATAACCAAAAAAAATTAAGTGTCTGATTTTTTAGATCGCCCCTCCCCATTATGTGTTTTTGAAATTTGAATGTTGACCACTAAAATTTGAGTGTTTGATCGTCTAAATTTTGTCCCTTTTGCCACTCCAGACTCCTTTTCTGACCCTCTCTTGCACATCTATGCAACTCAAAAATGCTAAATTGGATTTGCTCAATGTTACAAACTGAATAATCACATTTATAGATAGGCATCTATGAAAAAGTTTCTAGGAAAACGACTCATTGGTGCTTATGACCTGTGTGAAAAGTAATACATGTTCTGGTACATAGACGTCAGGTGAATCATTCAATCATGAAGGATGTTTGAAAATCCATTGTAAACTAGATAGTTAAAAGACAATGGTGTAAACTATTTTGGAATCTGGATGTGTGATGACCAATTGATTTTATTTTTGATATTGTTGTAATTTCTATTGTGTGTTGTGCAAATTGTAGTAAAGTAATCATCATAGGTTAGGACTTAGGACACTAGACTCAGGTTAGTGCAGTTGCATTATTAAAATTGTAGTTTGTACCCTTAATTCTAAGCCAAGTCCTGAGATTGCAGTCACCCTATCAATGCTACTCTTGCTTTTGTAAATGTATGTGATGATACTCTTGAATTCTGTGCATAAATGTAATTCTTGATGTGAGAACTTTGTTGATGGTGCAAGTGCCTTTGCATTCTAGGTTATTTTACTTGGGTAGGAAATGTTGGCCCAAACTACCCGATTGAGAGTTTAGCATGTGGGAAAAGAACATTTGGCTTTGGTGGAAAATAATAACATTCTTTTCTTGTTCAATACTCATATCCCTTATCAACCCAAAGCAGGCCCCCTTCTCTTTGTGAGTTGAAGTTGCTTTGGCTTGCATTCTTAGCAACACACAGGTATTGCATCTTGTCCCTATCATATTAGCAATAAGAGCTCAAATCAAATTTTGTGTTTCCATGCTACAGAGATATGATGTTATAGTACAAGGTGCCTAGATTCTGACCCTAATAGTGGTCTGTAAACTTATTTTGAAGATCACATATTAAAGCTAATAATCCCTTATATAGGGTGTTGTTGGTATCATCACTATCCACATCATACTCATCTTTAGTTTGTGCTTACCTTCTTAGCTTGTATGAGACATCTCTTCTTGATGCCTTCTCACCATACATGTTCCAATATGTGTTGCATCTTCTGTGAAATCCTCATTGCGCACACCTTCCTTTTTACCATCTTATGTTTGATTCTGTTGTTCAACTTAGGACATTTTTTGGTTCCTTCATTTTTGTTGAATCTTCTTTGACGTCTTCAGTTTTGTGAAGCATTTTGTAATTTTGATATCTTCATGCAACTCCTCTTCACCTATTGACCTTGGAAAATCTGCAAAAAATGAGGATAATGGTTTTTTAGTAGGGTAAAGTTAAGGACATTACATAGAACACTTGTTGTAATAACCAGTCATTGATTAAGTAATAAGAGTAAAGTTGGATTTGACTAGTCAGATTTTTAGATTGTTAGCATTTCCATAACTCAGATCAAAAGGATATTTGCCTACAATGTTATAGATTGAATGAACTCCTTCGTGCTAGTGTAGGCTATTTCCTTCTTCTCATTGGCATTTCATCGACATGCAGGTCTTCTATGTGCTGGTACGATTGGTTATTTTTCGTTCATCTGTCTCATGGACACATTATTTTGGGCTTTTGTTAACGTCTGGAGCGTACAAATTGTCATATGATCAACTAGCTGGCATGGCTAAAGCATCATATGACGATAATGGTGAGCTGATTGATGGTGGTTTTGATATGAGTACAGGCGGTCTTTGTGAGTATGTCCTAATTCCACATGTTATTGATGCATTTGGTTTTTGGCTCCTTATTTATGTTTATGCGATGTTATAGGTAACAAGAAATCCAGAATGGATCCTATGGTAGGGTGGATCATGAGCATCCAACTTCTTTTGATGTTTGGCACCTAACAGGATTCAGCCTCAGTAGATTGTAACAGTTGGTATTAGAGGCGCCAAAATTCATGTCTAAGATTTTGATCCACTTTCAGTGCATTGGTACGGTTTCTAGTGTTTCTTGCAAATTGTTTTGGAATTACTGGGATGGTAACAGAGTTCCCATCCAACATATTGCAAAAAACCCCTTTTGATAGTTTTTAGGGTTAAAGGCTCAGAGCAGCTAGCAGCTGCACGGGCTGTTGCGTAGCCAGATGATAGCCAATTATGTGGCCAGCTGGCAGCTAACAACTAGCTAGCTACTCACCTAGGCATGTTGGTATACACCAAGAATGTAATGTCCTTAGAACATAACTGTTTTAAAGCTTTGCTTCCTTCTATTAATGACCTTTGGATAAACTTAGCAAGATTGTTAATTTCTTGTTACAAGCATGCCTAGGTTTGCGAGAGCCAAGCCACCAGCTCTGCTGAGGCAAACACTGCCTCCAAAGGTAAAAGAGATGCTCGTAGAGTAAACATCTCTCTCACAAAGAGTCCCAGAGAGAGAGAGAGAGAGAGCTAGAGCTAGCTGTATCAATGTCTTTTAGGTACCAAAAGGTACATAAGACTGAAAAGTACATCTCAAATGTGTATCATGTGATGGGAGTGTGTAAAATGTATCTAGAATTAACTAACCAACAAAAGACACAAGAATGAATGAAATACGTATAATCCAAACTAAAAGCTAAAATAAACTATGTTGTGGCCTAGGTAACGAATGTAGCTTATGAATATAGTGAGACTATAAAGTGGTTTGAAGAATGGAAGTAAGTTTTTTGGCCTAGTTTACTGCTGTTTGTTTTAGACCTTGAACCCCCTCAAGCCTCTTTAAGGACACAATTACCATGGAATTTGGACAATGCTATGGAAAGGCTTGGAGTGTTGTAGTTTCCAAATATATATAAAATCTGCCATGGCTATATTTAACATACTTCAACCAATTGTCTTCTTTTATATTTCCTCAGTTTTGATTTAGATTCAATGAGCCTCAAGTGTCTTCCAAATTGTAGCAAGTTTCAGTTGTGAACTCACATGATTTCTTTGCAAATCTAAAAAAAATAAAATGATATCACATGCGAGCTGGATTTTCGTGCCAATAGGTTTTGTGAGCTATAGTTGTGAGCACTTAACACCCTACAAGATATTAAGTAGAAGCTATGGCTTGTTTAAGAGCGTATGATGTGGAAGAGTATCATATTTCTATTTATTCTATGATTGTCTGCACAAGTTTGATGTTGTATATGCCTTTTGCGATCTGGTTGATTTTGTAGGTACCTTCATGACATTCTATACATCACCAGTTTTGTGCAAGCATCCTCAGTAATATCTGATAAATTTTGGTACATCTATCTTGTGGTAAGGGCTTAACTCTGGCTAATGAAAGTGTTGGCCATTTAAGTTTCATGTGCACGAGCATATTTTTCCAACTTAAACTCTTTTGTTTCTTTCTTTCATTGCTTTTTTTATAAATACATTCACATGAAATCAAGTAGAGTCCTAATCTTGAATGGATTGACTTTCTAGAAGACATGAATCTGTTCACTTCATATTGTAGAGTTATTGTAACTTGTGGGGATTTTAAAATTTATCTAATTTCTTTATTTAGGGTTGTAGTTGTAATTTGTGCAATTTACTTGCAAGCTAGGAGTTTGTTTTGAAATAAGAATAAACTTTCTTTGAAAAGTTTTCATTTCACTAAATGACTACTCAAACTTTAAGGAACATAAGAGCTCATTTGACACAATTTCGATTGGCATTAGAATGTGCTATATGAATTCTCTACCCTCGACCGTGGATAGTCTTGTTTGGTTAGTTGAGATTCTAGAATTGAAGCTTTCTAAGCCCGCCCGATATGTCCCCCACTTGTTACATAAGTTCATAACTTGAGCAGGTTTCTTAGGTTCACAAGCTCAATAATGCCAATAGACAACACGACTTCACATGCAAACAAGGTTTTGCCCCTTGGGAGCTATTACTCCCAAGCAGACTAACAACCAAGATAACCCATGACATGATACAAGTGTTGGAAAAATAAGCTGCGTATGAGTCGAATAACTATTCGATAATGATAGGTTGATTGTAGGAACAATAGTTAATGTAATTACAAAACTATTTTGATACTATCATCAAAGATGCAGGCCGTGTTCCAGAACGTGTTCTGGATCACGTTCCGGAACTTGATCTGGGGTTTCCCATTAGGGTTTCCGGGAAAACGGGGTTTTTTTTTTTGAAATTTTTTAAGGGCCAATGTGGGTATCAAATGGAAGGTTTTTTTTGCCAATGGGTATCAAATTGAGCCCCTCTCTGCTGCACAAAGGGCTCTCTTGGTCTCGAGGTGAACCACTCCGGCCTTCAGGTGTTCAGGTTCTAGTACACTAGCTCTATAAATGTGGTTGGGGATACGTAGTAAATTTTCAAAAGATTCACATTAATAGCAAGATGTTACTTTTAGATGTTCACTCTTTGGTTTTATCATTAAAAAATATGTGATTGTGCTCATCAATCTGTAGACAGTATCCTTCTAGATGAACTAAAGGTATGCATCTTTTTGCAGATACCCTTGTTTGCATTCTACAAGCTCTGGCAGTTGGTCCTGTACCCTTTTGTGTTTCAACAAACAAAGGTCAGTCACATCATTCTCCTCTTTCAGATCGTTACTTTGTTTCTCTTTGAATGAGTTTTGTATTTCTGTGATAGCCCTTTTATCTAGTGTAAGCACCATATTCTAACCAGAAGTAAGAGAAGTAAATGTTCATGCATTTTTTTCTCTTGTGACCAGTTCAAACAGTGATGATTCAGAGGAATGATTGTAGATGTCAGACTAATCATTATAATGTTTTTTACTGGAATAAGCCCTTCCAACAAAAAAAAGTATTTGAGGTCTACCTTCTCTGGGATATTTTTATTTAATTTAAGTAAAAGTCCTCTGTTCTATCAGCTTTGATATTCGATCTGTGCAAAGGATCTCCAATCAAAATTTTTAAGTACTTACGTGTTTATATTGGCAAAACACCCTCAGAAATGGGTAGAGATCCATCTAAGCCAAGGTTTATTGGATATTTAAAATCTGGAGGAATCTGCTCCACATTATTGACATATATTTCCAGATAAAGGAGAATTCATATGAGTGACTATAGAGTATGTCTGCATACTAGTCACGTTGATGCAGAAATCTGGTAATGTGCCACAAGGATAGATGAGTATCTTACTCCCCTATGTGGGCCAGTTTATAAATGATACAGAAACTTGGTTATGAGCAAAATATCATTAAGAACAATGGGGAGTAAGAAGAATGCTGTGAGAAAGGAGACAATTTCCCATTGTAAACTTAGCTCTTATGGCTTCAGTTCTAGCTGTGCAGGAACCTAGTACTTATGAGGAAGCAGCTCAAGAACAAGAATGGATGGATGCTATGAATGAAGAGTACAGGTCAATTGTCAAGGATACACTTGGGATTTGGTGGAGCTTCCCAAGGGCAAGAGAGCAATAGGCACCGAGCGGGTGTACAAAGTGAAGCACAAAGCAGATGGTACTCTGGATAAGTGCAAGGCTGATAGCCAAGGGCTACGTGCAAAAATAAGGCATTAGTTTCGAGGAAACATTAGCTCTTGTGGCAAAGATGCACGCTATCAGGACCATTATTGCCCTAGCCACGTAGTACAAATGGGACCTCCAATAGATGAATGTCAAGTAAACTTTCTCGAATGGATATATTGATGAGGAGGTTTATCACACAACCACAAGGATCTAAAGTGAGAGGTAATGAGGCACATGTTTGCTAGCTGAACAAGGCCCTGTATGGTCTTAAATAGGCTCCTCATGTGTAGTATTCTAGGATTGATGACTATCTCTTGAAGCATGGGTTTGTGAAGAGCGCAACGGATCCCACTTTGTACTTCTTTCATGATGATGGTGAGATACCCATTCTCGTACTTTATGTTAGGGCATGTACACTTTTGATTGGGAATTGCGATTTGGAGACAAGGTGAGAGCACTTTCGTGAATTAAAGCAAGTATGTGTATGAGCTGTTTATCATGCTCGATTGCAAAGTTGTTGTCATGAATCAAATTTGAAATTTTATTCAACAAAAACAAAGGAAAATGTTGATGAGACTTTGTTTAGGAACCTTATGGGAAGTCTCATATAGGCTGCCTGATATATTTTATGTGCAGCTAATACTTTAAGTCAGTATTTGTTAGATTCTAGAGAGTCATGTGAAGGATTCAAGATCAATCAAGATCCAAATCCATAAAATGATCTTGGGTTAGAAAGACAACATATCACCAATCTTGCCAATGTAGAAAAATCAGCATCTACTAAGAATGAGATGCAAATGCTAATAGATCTTGATCAAACATGAACCAAAACATAAAATAATGTTGTTGTCTGTACAATAACAATAAGCTACTATATTTCACACGTGTGGATCTGAAAATAGCATTTATTGAGCATTCTACACAATGCACATAGAATTGCAAGATATCACAAGTATAGTGCACCAATGGATAGTAGAACCCAACAGAACCGTGTATAAACATGAATGAGATAAGAGAGAGAGAGAGAGAGTGATCCCTCTTCCCATAAGTTACATCCTTTTATAGCAGGTCCAAAATTTAAATTGCCACTTGGTTTCTCTCCATAATGAAAAAAAACCCTACATTTTTTGGGACTAGATTCAATGTACCCAACATTCAAATTTGAATCTACTCAAACTCAACTTCTACATTTCCCACACTTTCAAATAGTGTTTATTCAAATACTTTTAGACTAATATAACTTTGAAAAGTCAACCTCTAAGTCTAATATGAAAATTGGCCTCAATTGCCAAATATACAAATATGACCAAAATAGACTAAACTAGTTGAGTTTCTCACACACCCTCTTCAACTAGTTTAAGCATAGACTTTGATAACACTCCAAGTGAAGTCCTATGCTTCATGAACAAGTCCTTTCCCAATGCTTTGGTAAAGATATCAGTTACACATTCCCTTGAGGTCGGACGTTGAAGCTCCACCTCCTTTGCGAGGACTTGCTCCCTCACAAAGTTTTGACATATCACGTCAATATGACATGAAGAATCACATAGAATGTAAATTAGATGATTCCTCCATGCTATCAACTTTGAACTCTCTGGAAAAATACAGCAACCAAACAATAAATGTGAGTGATCAACATTTGCTTGCATGTCTCCTCTTTCTTTGTCCTTTGTTGCCATGACACTTCATGAATGAGCCTCCATCTCCATCTTGCAATAAGATGCCATCATCACTTGATGACTTGACCATGAATGAGTGACATAATAAACTTCCAATAGCTTCATTTCCATCAACAAAACCAGCCAGGAATGCTAGTACAAGTCCAACACCAAAATCATGCTCACCAATGTAGCTAGTTTTACCATATCTTGACAATTTGCACACATCCACATGAAATTGCTCAAACACGAGATAGAACAAGTAAAGTAG
This sequence comes from Diphasiastrum complanatum, assembly GCA_029204225.1. Lineage (NCBI taxonomy): Eukaryota > Viridiplantae > Streptophyta > Lycopodiopsida > Lycopodiales > Lycopodiaceae > Diphasiastrum > Diphasiastrum complanatum. The sequence continues at coordinate 20,478,073 of CM055106.1, read as the reverse complement.
ACTTTAACAACACTTCCTTGCTACTCCTTTGACCTTACTTAATCTTCAATAACCTGCAAAAACAAATCCATAATATCTTTGCCAATTGACTCTCCTTTGATGCTCTTGACCAGCTCCAAATTGGCATCTTTCCTTTCATGTTGTTGAAGCTCTTTGAGATCAATCTCTTGATCATCAACTTGACCATCAAAGTCATTGAACAAAATTTGTTTTCATGATCCATTACTTGCTATAAAATCATGAATACATCAATCCACTTGCATAGCTCCATCTACACAAGAAGATTCACCAGTCAGAAATGCAAAATAAGTCACTTCCACTTGCTTACCTTTTTCATCATAAGTGAGCCTTGAAGGCATTTGTCTTTCCCTTGATGTTCTCCTTGGCTTTTGACCTGATGAAGGTCCATCATCATCACCATCTAAAGTAGGATCTTTTACATCAACATCAAGAATGTTAGATCCATCCACATCACCATTAATAATGCTTGAAGATACTTTTGGAATGTTCCCCTCATCAAAAATGACATTTCTACCAACAATCACCTTGTTAGTAGAAGGAATGTAAAGCTTGTAGGCTTTACTCACCTCACTATATCCAACAAAAATACCTTTTTTTTGAAGATGGGTCTTCCTTGGTCCTATCATCAAGAGTAATGTTGACATAGCATGTGCATCCAAAAGTTCTTAGAAAGTTGACACTCGGCCTCTTCTTGAATAGCATCTCAAAAGGTGTCCTTCCATCCAAAATAGCACTCGGCCACCTATTGCACAAGAAATTAGCACACACCAATGTTTGATCCCAAACTGGCTTACCAAGAATAGCACTTAACCTCATGGCTTTGGCACTTTCGCATAAAGTCCTATCTTCCTCTCGGCCACTCCATTTTGTTGTGGGGTCCTTGCTGTTGTATACTCCCTCTTGATCCCATGCTCATCACAAAAAGCCTTGAACATGGTAGATATGTACTCACCACCATTGTCACTTTCTAAGCACTTGATCTTTGTGGAAAATTGGTTCTCCCTTGCATTCTTGAACTTAACAAAGACATCATATACTTCATCTTTGCTCTTTAGTAGATAGATCCAACAAAATCTAATAAAATCATCAATGAAAGTTACATACATCTTAGCTCCAATATTGCTAGTTGTAGTAATTCCATGAATATCCGAATGTACAACTTGAAAAGGCTTTGTAGATCTAGATGTAGATCTGGTATAAGGTAGTCTATGTGACTTTGACAAAGCACAAGACCCACAAACATGATTGATACTTTCTAAGGAACTTGGAAGACCTATCACAACTTTCTTTCTAGCCATTACTTTCAATGACTTGAAGTTGAGGTGCCCCATCCTTTTACGCCAAACCTTTTGAATAGGTATTTGCTTTCTTGCAACACATCCAACTTGGTTAGCAATAACACAAGCATCTAGTTTGAACAACTTCCCTTGCCTTTTACCTTTTGCAATCAAGATATCCTTCCTTTTGATCATACAAGCATCTCCATCAAACTCAACTTTGAGGCCTTTACTTAGCAATTGACTCACTGTTACGGCCATATTCAGCTAAGGACATGGAATAGTCCTAATATGGTAGACCGGCCCTCTAGTGTTCGAGATTATTGGTCACGCCTAGATTTAATTCCACATCGAGGCCTGTTAGTGACTAATGACCTTGAGAGGACCCAGACACTTTACATGTGAATGATATAGGCAGGAGGAATGCATGAAGAACTGTGATCTATTTATAGTTCACCTGCATGGGGATTGCATGGGTTCATGCACAGGATCCTACTCTTTATATATTGAGGTAGAGATTATCCCGTCGACGATTTTGGTCTAGGGTACCAGTTGAGCTCTTCTCCTCTTGCTATCACATGGCATGGCTTGCTAGATCCAGGAGGAAACTCTAAGAGGGATCTAGGATTGGTTGGGTGGTTTTGCTCCATAGTCTCTCTCGTGTTTTCCTATCTTTATCTTGGGGGTTTTTCCTAGTGGTCTTTACACACACAAAGTAAATTCTTGGTAATAGGTGGAATGAACAAAACATCTTCCAAATGAACATTCATATTTGTAGAGAGAGAAATAGGAATTGTGCCAATTCCTTTGATTGCACACTCACCATCATTGGCCGTGTAGATCACCCTATTGTCATCTCCATATGCCAACGAAGAAGTGAAATACTCTCTGTGAAAAGTCATGTGTGAACTTGCTCCACTATCAATCCACCATGGATCTAGATCTCCATCATTAGCAAGCATACATGAGACATCACAAAAGCATTATCATTTGCATCTTGAACATCCAAACCATCCTCATCAAGAGCAAGATTACCTCCTCTCCAACTTGAGATGTTGATTGAGATCCACCTCTTGCTTGAAGCCTATATTCTTCATTGATCAAGATCTCTTGAAGATCATCAAACTTGGCAAAGTCTTTTGAATAGCAAGACTTTGAACAATGTTGGCATGAGCATCCAACAATCCATTAAGAATAACTTGAACAAGCTCTCCTTCCTTAATGCTCCCATCAATGCAAGCCAACTCATCATTCAATGCTTTCGCTCTCAAAATAAAAGTATTTGGACTTTCTTCATTCTTTTGCAAACAAGAAAAGATTTGTCTTCTTAAAGTCACCACTCTAGAAGTAGACTTGGATTCATAAAGCTCTTCAATGAGTCCCAAGGATGAAATATTCTTACCAACTTCCTTTTCATTGGTAACATTCATCTTTATCATGTGTAGAGCCTTTTGGCTCTCTTGTCATACCTCATTTGATCTTGTTGTGTTGCTGGCCTCTCCTCCAAACTTACAACAATGTCCAAAACATCATTCATCTCAAGAAGTGATTCCATCCTCACTTTCCACAGTGAATAGTTACTTGAGGTAAGCCTATCATTGGGTGGCTTCCAACATGACTTCACTTGATGTAGCCATGTAGCAACGACCTGATCCTCTCTTTCAACCCGTTTCAATGCACAAAGCACTCCTTTGAACAACAACAAATGTTTTCAAAAGGAAATCACAAAGATATAAAATTACTCAATTCTCTTCTAGCACTTATACCAAGCAAATCAACACATTGAATAGTGAGTTCTTGATCAACCTATGATCTATCCTCAATCTAATGACTCTTGCCACTTCCTAAGATTGAAACACATTCAAATGAAGTTCAGTAACCTCACAATCTAGAGATCCAATCAAAATTAGGGTTTGATAAAATCACAAAAAAGTGATTATTTCAAAATGTACATGAAAATGCCAAAAACTTGATATGCAATTTATTAGCCAGTACTTAGGCTTTTCCAATGCTTTAAAAATCGGCCAAATCCAACATGAATTGTGAGAAATCAGAATTGATCAAGATTATAACTCTATATAGGGTTTTGATCTACAAAAGATCTAATCTGCATATGCAAGAAACTCTATTTTGGTGTAGCATCCATCTAGCATGCTCTAGCATTGATATCTTCTCCAAATCATTGATAGATGTGATTGCCTCCTTCATAACCTGAAACACAAGCTCTGATACCATGTGAAGAATTTCAAATCAATCAAGATCCAAATCCATAAAATGATCTTGGGTTAGAAAGACAGCATATCACCAACAACATATCACCAATCTTGCCAATGTAGAAAAATCAGCATCTACTCTAAGAATGAGATGAAAATGCTAATAGATCTTGATCAAACATGAACCAAACCATAAATAATAATGTTGTCCGTACAACAACAGTAAGTTATTGTATTTTACACGTGTGGATCTGAAAATAGCATTTATTGAGCATTCTACACAATGCACATAGAATTGCAAGATATCACAAGTATAGTGCACCAATGGATAGTAGAACCCAACAGAACCATGTATAAACATGAATGAGATAAGAGACAGAGAGTGATCCCTCTTCCCACGAGTTACATTTTTTTATAACAGGTCCAAAACCTAAATTGTCACTTGGTTTCTTTCCATAATGAAAAAACCCTACTATTTTTGGGACTAGATTCAATGCACCCAACATTCAAATTTGAATCTACTCAAACTTGACTTCTACATTTCCCACACTTTCAAAAAGTGTTTATTCAAATACTTTTAGACTAATATAACTTTGAAGAGTCACCTCTAAGTCTACTTTGAAAATTGGCCTCAATTGCCAAATATACAAATATGACCAAAATAGACTAAACTAGTTGATTTCTCACAAGTCACATTGGCATGAAGCTAAAAGAGTGCTACAATACTTTAAAGCCCGCTTAACTATGGGGTTGAGTATGTCAAATCTACAGATTTCACTCTTTAGGGATTTTGTGATTCTGACTGGGTAGTTGACATAGAGAAGCGCAAGTCTGTTTCTGGTTATGTTTTTACTCTTGGCTTTTCAGCGATCTTATGGGCAAGCAAGAAGCAACCCACGGTTGCATTATCCTCTACGGAAGCTGAGTACAGGTGGCCACGAATGCAACATGTGAGTGTACTTGGCTACGAGTATAGGTGGATGCAACGCCAATCCATTGTGATAATCTGAGTTGCATACAAATTGCTAAGAACCTGGTCTTTAATGCTCGTACTAAGCACGTAGAGGTTCACTATTATTTTATTCGTGATAAGATTCAATCAAGAGAAGTGGAACTCATCTATGTACCCAGAAACGAGCAAATTGCTAATATTTTGACTAAGGATCTTAGCAAAGAAAAATTTGAGTATTTTAGGTCAACCAAAACCAATTAGTCATTAAAGGGGAGTAATGTAGGAAATCTGACGGGCACCTAATGCCTAGTTGGCCCCACTATATATTATTCTCTATTCGGTGCTATGGATTGTTAGTTGTACCGTAGACAAAAGGTACTCGGTTCCTTTGAGAGGATTTCCCAGCTCTGTGAGTCAAGTTGTGCAATCGTATGGGATCAGTGTATCAACTTTAGGCTTACCGAAAAGTCGAGCATTTAATGCCTATTGTAGTTTTCTGAAATTGGATTCTACAATGCATTTTGATTTTGCAGGAGGAACCTGAAGATGAAAAGTCCAGGCGCAAGAGAGAGAAGATGGAGAAAAGGGCTGGGAAGCCAAAATTTGCCAAGCTTCGAAGCAAGTGAAGTTTTTTGCATATATCAGGTTCTCCTATAAATCAGCTAATTGCTGCTTTGTGAATGCTTCATTGTTTTCTTCTCTTTTATTTGTCAATGCTTCATTGACGTTGCATGCAACTGAAATTCTTGTAGTAAAAACATTTCAATTGTCATACTCACCAAAATTCACAGAAATTCTTTGCAAACATCCTCTGTCATTTAATTTTAAAATAAAGTAGTCCACAGGTTGCCTAGGTGAAAACAACCTCAGCCCCCTCTCTTAGCATTATTGATTGTATTAATTTCTTTTCCAATATTCATGGATTTGTGAGACTTGCACTCTTCTTTTCTATGAGAAATGAAGCTTGTTACTACTTACCCTGTTCCCATTGATGAGATCATAGATGAGCAGCTAGTTTTAAGTGGATGTGAATATGATTTCTGCATTGAAATTCTTGATGCCCCTGAGTGATAGGGGAAAAAGATGAACTTTCTAATCTAGTTTCCTCCTTGAAAGACTATGTTCTGATTCTGTTAAGTTGCAAGTCTGTTAGCATAGCAAGTGGTAAGAAAGTCAATTTCTCTGGGTTCTAGGTGTTGACCTCAAGGCAGAAATGCGAATTTTATCTGGTAGAGGCTGATTATATTGCTCATGTTTGTTATCTTGAAAGTTTATAGAAGCTCCTTGGCAATAATCAAATTTAAATAGATCTGAGTTTCAGAAGAACATACTTCAAAGTTCCCAAAATCTTTACAACTTCAAAGCCAAGTTTTGAGAGCATGAGTTGGTTGGGGCTGAAATGAGCACTAGAGCATCGTGTTGCTTGATGAATTTTTTGAGAAGATGTGTCATCAAGTGATGTTAAAATGCAATGTGGACCTTGCTTATCATTTTCATGGGTGATTGAATATCTCTCCATTTGCAAATGAAAGACCAGATAACATTGTTTTAGCTAGAAGTAAGGTGCCTCCATTACGGTGGCAATTGAAAGCTCATAAGTTTAAGAAGAGATTCTAGGTGTCCTGAAGCATCTTCTAATATTTTTCTTGTAGTGAGAGAACAAATCAGTGCTTCAAATTTGCACATTGTTTCAGAAAACATCTGTACAGTCTATTATGTAGAAAATGTAATCCAAGCCTTCATTTCACGAGTTACCACTCGCAAAACACATTTCTTTCCCTGTAACTATCTAATAGTGTACACTGGCTAGTTAAATCTGATTAGGGATGATGCATGTATAGTCCGAGAGAAATGGAATGAACTTTTCAGAAATTTATGTTGTAAGTTTGAAATTATTGCCCATGACCATTGATTCAATTTATGCAAAAGTCCATTTGAAGGTTTCAGATTCATAAATAGTTTTCTTGCAAGCGTGGTCAGTAAACTGAATTTTCTGGCAGAACTCACAAAATCTTTGAATCAGGACATGTTGGAGGTGTTAATAGCAGTCAAGTGATTCAGGCCCAAGCTGCTACAAAGTTTACGTGGTAATGAGGGATAACTGCTAGAATTTTTACCATTTTGCAGCTAGTGGCTGGTTGCTTATAACATACCTGCAGAAAGTGAGAGAAAGATAGTATTTTTGTGGTAGTGATCCTTGTTTGCAGCATTATAAATTTCCAGACATAGATGGTGCTCAATAGCCTTATTTAGCCTGTTTGGGAAACAAAAGGAGCAGGGGTCAACCTTGGTCATATCTTTGGAGCGCAACGACTCTACTAACTCGAATTGATTATTCATCAAATTGTTTTCTTTTTTCTGTATGTCTTTCGTGCCGCTGACATTGTTGTGCAACACCTCTTCAACTGTCATGGATGCAATCACATAAAAAGTTCTCTTATGAGCTATTGTGTTTTGTTGGATAGGGTGGTAACATCCTCATGAGTCATGGTTGGACAATGACAATGAACACAGTTAAGTGGTCCTATCCCAAAGATTGCAATTGAATAGTGAACTTGTATTATTCCTTTTTCTCAAAGGCTACACTTTTATATGATTAAAATTTCAAAAAGAAAATAATGTGAAGCAGAGATCATCGGATAATCTACATACATGGGCTAGAGGCACGTCTAGAAAGCATAAATTGGATGGTCGAATTTCAGCCAGCAGCAAAGTGAACTGCATATTGCAAAAGCTAGATAGAAACTTACTGTTAGTACAGAAAAGGTACTCTTTACAGCAGTGAAAGACAAAAATGGCATAATTATTCGTATTAATTTTATCCTGAAGTAGCTCAAAGGAATTTTTTTTCAGTTATCTCTGCTATACGTTATTTTCTTTGAACAGCAAAAGGTTGCTGCTTTAAATGCAGGAATTCCTTGACATCTAAATCTGCCACAGCACCACAATTTCCAAGTTACTAATATATCAAAGCCACTAAATTTTTTAGTCATTCAGAGCGTGTTAGGACCCGAGCCACATGCAATTACTTCTGAATCTCACAGCTACATTTTTAGAGTAGATTCAACGACACACTTTTTAACTTGTTCATAAAGTTGACAAAGTTGATTGACATTTCCTTGATATTTGCTTCTGAGCAGCAAGTGTTGACGGATAATTCAAAAAGAAATATCATTAGCTCTGCTGGCTTTACTTGTTTGCGAGAGGCAAATAAAGCTTTCTGTGTTCTGGGAGGGTATGATCTCCTTCCCTCAACATTGTATGAGCTATAAGTGATGTTTTTCTCTTGCGGTGCTTCTGAATATTGATGTAGTTTAACGGCAGTTTAAGATAAGAGACCATCACAAGTGCAGTGGCAACAATACTTGCCATGCATCTCACTTAAAAACAGAAATCTTACTAGGGAGTACTGACATCCCTTTTTCATTGCCAGGGCTATTTCCTCTCCTTTGTCTCCATGAGATTCTCCCCAAATTTTCTCTCCTTGGTGGAATTTGAAAATAGCTCTTTTGATTGGCCCATTGAAGTTGAGTATCAATTGGCAACTCACAATGTAGCCAAGCACAAATAACTACCTTGAATTTCCCCTATGCGACAAACTGCCCTTGCCATCTCATGTGCCACATGGTGGCATCTCAAGCTTAGTTTGGAAAAAGGGCAGGCGTTTTATTTTGAATAAGGGATGTGTGGGGCTCTTCAATCTGAAACCACCCTTATTGTATTGTTTTTGCTATGTTAAAAAATTCCAAAGCTCAAACTGTCTCTAGTACACCAATTGTATATATTGCCTTGGTTAGTATTCTTAACATATAGATAGCCAAATGTTGGAAGCCTTCAAATCATCATCAGCTCGGCAATTGGAAAGTTATTAGCCAAAATACTAATTTATTGTCCCATTTCTTCTCCTTGCACATGATATAATAAAAACAGATCACCTGAGACCAGTAGTTCAATTCGGTCAAGGATGAACAAACAAACATGCACAAAACAAAGTAAGTAGACAAAGGCACAATTCTCCAAATGAAACTAGACAGCCAAACCAGTATTGAGTCTACCCATAATTTTGCTAATAGCACAATGCACAACAATGTTTTGTGTCAATGTCTCATATCTAATGGTCTCAAGGAAAGGCTAGCATCACCGGCAAAGCAATCGGCTCTAATACATGTGGCTTTGGCACCTGAGTAGGACATAATAGTCAACTATCAGTTTAACAACTCAGTCTACTCATTCCGTTCCAGACGTGATTGCACAAATACCAACTTGAAAGATTAGCTCTCTTTTCAATCTTAAAACATAGTGATGTTCTAATATTGCATGCTCTTTTGGACTTAGAATACTTCTAGGGCTTTATGACATGGTAGTTTATCTAGCTCTTGGGCGTGAGCTCTAGGGGCTGTCTGGGCCCAAACCTGATCTTCAAGCTAACTCAACTCTTGTGATTAAGCCAGATTGTTCTAGACTTGCTTTGAGTTTGGGAAGGTCGCCCATCATAATTTTTTGGGAGCATATGGATGCTCCCAAACTAGCTTTACAACAATCAGGGATGCACTCATTGGAAGACAACGTTCTTTTCTTCCATGAATTTATTGTGTTATAGAGTGAATCATATGTTTGGCAATGTTTTAGTTTAATTAATGGCATGATGACATACATGGATGGCAGGAACTAGTTCTAACTGGTCTACTAACTTGTTGGGGTTTTTACCTTGATGTTATTGTATGATGTGATGTAGCTAAAGGGTGATGAATGTACTTATGCATGAGTGTGTTCATTTTTAGTAGAATAAATGGATCGTATCTCAATCACTATAAGTATCAGTAGGAATTTTCTTATTTTAGGATCTACCAATCATGCTCTTCCAATTAATTTTGTAAAACATTCTTTTGCTTGTAAAAATCTTGGAAATTCATTGATGGTAAATGAAAGCATGTAAAATTTACCATACCCATTGGTTTGATTATAACACGATCTCTTTTTACAATGTTAAATGACACACAGATTATGAAACATATGTTAATATAATAGTTCAACTTGGGATAATTTGAAAAGGTTGTTGGATAAAACCAGATAAAGGTTTCCTTATTATATTGTGTGGGAAATACTCATGGTGGTCCTATTTCCAATCTTTTTCAAAAAGGAAATTGAATGTTTGAAAGTGCTTGTTAATTAGCTTACATATGAAGAAACTCAGGGTTTCCGCCCACAAAACGTCGTTAGCTTACAAACCGCAAAACACAGCCTATTGCTATCGCAACCACATCGCTACTTATGTGGAGGACAACGACAACGAAGACCAACAAACCACAATTCGCAACAAACGGCAAACCGCAACTTTGAGCAAACAAATGATGACGTTTGTAGGAAGCCGCAAGTTAACTCCTGTGGACTGCCAGCAACGACCAAAGGCCAACCGCAATGACCTCGACTACAAATGCATAAGCATGGCCTTGAAGTCGGTGCACTTCACATCCCACGATCAGCTAAGTGCCAAGGCAGCAAACTGACACCACGAACGAAGCTAACAGTAAACTAAATGGGACAACGTGGTAGGTTAGCAGTTCTTGTAATCATTCGCTTACATTAAAGACCACCTCCTTTCTCTAATCAAACACACACACACACACACACACACACACACACACACACACATATATAGGAATGGCAGAGAGAAATAAGTATGTATGACAAGTGCGTGAGTGATTTTTTAGACAGACAAGTTTGAATCACCGGATGTTGAATGTGAGGATGAAAAGTTGTTCACTAGTATGTGAGACGAGCTGAATCAATCACACGTCTAAGATTGGACATAGAGAGATATAGATAGAAGTATTTGCTAATAAGCACTCCATCTATTCTATCCGTAAGGGACAGAGTTCTCTTGCGATAGCGCGTTGTGCGGTATGCCAAACAGCGCTCTAGGAATCACTGTGATTAAGCAAATCTTTATTTATCTCTTGACCATGATATGCAATTTTTGAATGCATCATGTCTATGAAATGTTTCTTAGATCAGCTGCTACTTATTCTATTTGTTATTTCTCACAAAGGCTCATCATAACTAAATTAGGAGAAGATCAGGAACTGATCTCTGCACCTTAGAAGAGGTAAGACCTTAATTGACAAAGCAGTAGCTCTAGTTATGAGTTCTACTCTATCTAGGTATATCAGAAATCTATGAAGGTAGGACATTTCCAATAACGAGATCATGTCTCTACTCTTCCAGTAATTTATAGATCTTTCCAACAGTGGTATCAGAGCCATTTAATCTGACAAGTCAGTGCCCACAGGGTTTTTGAGACCAGATAAATAACAGCTGAGAAACCGAACATTGTGAGACCACAATGGCATCCATAAGTAGCATTCAGTCAAAGATCTGCATAATCCTTCAATCATATGGATCAAATTACTTAGCTTGGAAAGTGAAGACATCACTCATCGTGAGAGGAGAAGCACTCTGGCCCTGGGTGGACGGGACCGAAGAAATGCCAGCCACTATTGGGAAAGAACTTCACGAATGGAAGGAAAAGACTGACAAAGGAGTAGTTGTCATATCCTCCTCCATTGAAGACAACATTAAACTAGATCTTGCATCAATATCAAATGCACGAGAACTATGGGACGCATTGAAATCAAGATTCGAAACCAACCCGCGTAGCCAGATCATGCACTTGAAAGATCAACTCACTTATCTGCGCTGGAACGACAAAGACCTCTCGACGTTCATCAGAAACATGAAGAACTTGTTTTTTCCTTTACACAATGCCGGAGCAGAACACGCTGTCTCGTCGGAGAAGCAGCTGACGTACTTAGTACGCGCCCTTCCAAGATCCTTCCAAACCACACGGACTCTGCTAGCAAAGGATCCCACGATGCACGAGAGCACTATGATGACAGACAGGAATCTGATCAGGCTCTATACAACAATAAGGATCAACGCAAAAAAAAGCCTCATCCTAAGAGGGAGTCATTCCAAAGATCGGATGCAACCAACAAAGACTATCCGACAAGGAATAAAGGTCAAAGACACCTACCCAACACAGACCGCAAGGTAGTGAAAGGAAATCCTGCGCTAAATGCAGACGGGATGGACATACCATCGACACATGTTGGTTAAATCCAAACATCTAATGTGTGCATCGTCACAAAAGGGGTCATATAGCAGTAGACTGCTATCAAAACCCAAGAAACAAGAAAACAATAAGCAAGAAGGAGCCCTCCAACAGCTCATCTTATGTAGAGAAACTAGAATCCTCAAGGATGGCTGAGGAGAGAGAAAACAACAACAATGCATCCGCTTACTTGTGCACAAATGTATGTGCTACATTGCAAACCGACATTCAAGAAGTTGTTCTTGATTCCGGTGCCACATCACATTTCGTGACAACAAGACATATGATAGCTGACTTCCAAGAAATAGATTCATCCAAATACATCATACTCAAAGATGGATCGCAACATCAAGTGAACGGAACTGACGCACTATGGTTGTACATCAACGACAGAGACAAACGACTTGACGATGTCCTATACGTACCTACCCTACATAAGGATCTTTTGTGTGTAGCAAGGATAACAGATGTCGGGATGCGTGTCACGTTCACACATGAAACATGCAGCGTGATAGATGCTAGCACTAGCACTCTCATCACACAAGGCAGACGCAGAGGGAATCTGTATCATCTGAAGATACACACCTACCAACAGAACAAGCTCATCAGAACCCATGAATCAATTGACCTCCTATGGCATAAAAGACTATGCCACATGAACCCAATAGCGCTATACAAGGCAAGTCAGAATGGGACATTTACAGGAGTAAGTGTCAAAGATGCAAAATTGACACGCTGTGATGCATGCAACAAAGGCAAGATGTCACAGACACCTTTTACCAAAGATTCGTTCAAAGCAACTGAGCTCTTAGAACTAATACACTCTGATATTTGTGGACCTTTTGATGTACTCTCTGTGGGAGGCTCACGATACTATATCACCTTCATCGATGACTTCAGCAAGTTTGCCATCGTATACTTCATTTACAACAAATTCGAAGCTCTTGATAAGTTTACAGAATATGTAAACTAGGCTAAAAAAATGGACCGAAAAAAGGGTCAAACAGATCCGAACTGACAGAGGAGGAGAATATATCTTTAATCGCTTTTCTGATTTCTGCAAGAGTCGTGGTTTCCTTCACAAGAAGACCGCAACCTATACACCACAACACAATGGCGTGGAAGAGAGAAAGAATAGAACACTAATGGAAGCAGCAAGATGTATGATGGCCTATTCAAAGGCATCAAGATCATTATGGGTTGAAGCAGTAACTACGGCCACTTACCTGCAGAACAAGACAAACAAATCAGACGTTCCTCACATCACGCCACATGAGGTATGGTGGGGCAATAAGCCTAATCTAGCCCATGTACAGATCTTCGGTGGCGTAGCATACACATACATCCCTAACAAGGTTCGGAAGAAGCTGGACGAGAAGGTCGAGCAAGGATATCTCGTGGGATATGATACACATTCATCATATTACAGGATCTATCTGCCGGAGACTAATCAAATTAAAATCGTCAGAGATATGAAATTCGATGAAACAAGAATGATGGCCAACGAGACTCAGTTAGCTATGAGATTCTAGGCAAGCAATACTACAACTTGTCGACATTGACAAAGGGAGCACACCCTGACAACCAGAAACATGAAGACAATCAAGTTCCAGACAGACTGAGTGACAGTTCAGATGATGAACGACCCAACATACAATTTGTTATAGAAGGCTTATTGGTTCATTAATGTTTTTGGTTGACTACACACGACCAGACATCGCCTATAGTATTCAGAATAAGCCAGTTCAACATTAACTCAGGACCCACATATTGGAAGATTGCAGAATTGATCTTGCAATACTTGAAAAAAACAAAGGACTATGGTCTTTGTTTCTCAAGAGATGATGGATTCCAGATGAAGTCTTACAACGATGCGAGTTGGGCATCCATAAAGGACGACTCCAAGAGCGTTTCAGGAGGATGCACCATAACGACAAATGTTGCCATTCTCTAGAGTAGGAAGCAGAGAATAACTGCACAGTCGTTTTGCGAAGCGGAATATGTTGCGGCAGCCAAGATGGCAAATGAGCTTACATGGCTCGACCAATTCCTCGATGAACTAGGAGAGAAAAATGACAAACCACTGACTTTGATATGGACAACACATCTGCCATACACCTAACAAAGGATCCCATGTTTCATTCAGAACGAAATACATTGCTATCAAGTATCACCTGATAAGGGATCTAGTTGAGAAATGAAGTTTAAAATCGAGTTCGTTCCAACCAAACACATGGTGGCTGATATTCTTACAAAGCCCCCTGACAAAGCAATGTTTGAAAAATAGCGTGCAAGTCTAGGAGTCATAAAGCTACCATGCTTTGAGAGGGAGCTGAAGAAACTCAAGGTTTCTGCCCACAAAGCATGGTTAGCTTACAAACTGCAAAATGCAGCCTACCGCTATCGCAACCACATCGCTACTTACGTGGAGGACAACGACAACGAAGACCAACAAACCACAGTTCGCAACAAACCGCAAACCGCAACTTTAAGCAAACAAACGATGACGTTTATAGGAAGCCGCAAGTCAACTCCTGTGGACTGCTAGCGACGACCAAAGGCCAACCGCAATGACCTCGACTACGGTTGCAAGCACGGCCTTGAAGTCGACGCACTTTACATCCCACGACCAACTAAGTGCGATGAAGCTGACAATAAACTAAATGGGACAAGGTGGTAAGTTTAGCAGTTTTTGTAATCATTCCCTTACATTAAAGACCACCTCCTTCCTCTAATCAAATATATATATATATATATATATATATATATATATATATATATATATATATATATATATATATATATATATATATATATATATATATAGACACACACACACACTAGTAAAGAGTGCCCGTCATTGACGGGCAATGGAGGCCGATCTAGGTGGCGGCCGATGATTTGGATGGTGGCCGATCTCGCATCTATGTGTGTGTGTGTCTGTGTGTGTATTCATGATAGTGCATATATCTATGCATGCGTGTATGTATGAGTGAGAGTGTGCACGCATGTGTGCATGTGTACATGTATGTGTCTGTACATGCATGTGCATGTGCAATGTGTACATGTATGCCTATGTGTGAGAATGTAGGTACATTTCAAAAGACCATGCTTTGAATTTCAAAATTTTAATATGTGGTTTATAATCACATGCAATGCAAACTTCAAAAGATTAGCCACTTTGAGCTATTTATGATACAAACATGTAAAGCCATTCTATGTGTAGAATACATATAAAACCACATATTCACTATGAAAAATGTCTGAAAGATGCATTAGTATGGGTACAACATTTAGTTAAGTGCAAATCAATCAAGAAAGGAAGACATTTTACATACATAAAATCAAAAAAACGAATCTATTATATTTTTATTTAAAAACTCAATAATTTTTAAAAAATTCTTCTTACGAATCACATTCAAAGCCTTGGGAGCACACCAAGGTATCTATCATCTGTGTAGCATCAGTAATATCTACAACCAATACTGCTCTATAAATGTATGATAGATTTTGTACTAACAAATCCACATCTAATAACATATGGTGTTTTCGTGCAATCAAATATCTGACGTCTTGTAAATCCTTTAAAACCTCCGCGTATAGCTGCAGCAACCAAATAATTGTGCAGATGTGTTTGTCGTCGCGCAAAATAAACTGCTCCATAAAGTCTTGCACGAACGTCGTCAATTGACAATGACCTTCACCATCTGCAAAAACATACATACTCGTTAACTTAATGCAATTACCTAAAACATAGTCAATAGCAAGTTGGGATGAAGATACTCGGTCGTTCCAACAGCCTGCTCGACGAAATCTATCGCAAGGCCGAACAGCAACCACACGCAAACTCCATCCATCCCAAATCATGATGGGATGGAGTCAGGAGCGATCTGCCCACCTCAAATAACCTACCAACCCTGTCTAGAGCTCTCCTCTTCGCCTGAAATCTACGCCCTTGTCGTCTAGCTCTAGCTGATCTAGACTCTACCTCTGGAGTCCTATACGACGGGTGATTATGCACCTCCTCGAGCGTAACACAACGTGCTGGACCACCCCTACCTAAAAATCTCCTCTTCGTATTGTATGTACGCCTCAACCTTTTAGTCCTAGCTGATTTAGACTCGGCCTCAGGTGTCCTATACGACGGGTGGTTACGCACCTCCTCGGACATAACCACCTCTACAAAAGTGGAATCTGCACCTAAAGACATGTTTTACTCAATTTTTTGCTATACTTTTGGCCGAATTTTGTGACTATAATTTTATAGAGTTGTAAATCTCAATCTTAGCTTGAATCTGAGCCAATTTCCAGCCAATTTGGTGGAGAATTGACAAAGTTATGACAATTCTTGTGGAAGAGGTCAAATCCTAGCTTTGGTAGAAGATTTGGGAGAGAAGCACTTCAACTTCTCATTTGTGAGGTTTTATTTCTTTGTAAAAAAATTTCAGTTTCACGGGTTCATTTAAAATTAAAAAAAATCTAACCTAACCCTACCTTCGCACAACCTTAACCCTACCCTCGCCAATTAGGTTAGGAAGAAAAAAAAATGCCAAAAAAACAAGGACACTATGCCAAATTTTTTAATTTAAACCTAAGACCTCCCCTAAACCTAAAATATTCCCTAAAACCTAAGTCATTTTCCTTAAAATAAAAAAGAAGCCCGAAACCTAAACGCATACCCCCCCCCCCCCCCCCTCCCACATGTCCGGTGCTCTCCTTCGTGGCTATCGGCCCTCCATCTCTCACATCCTCTTCTCCCTAGTTCCCATGTCCCGTACCTCCATTGCGCCCAGGAAAAGAACAAAAATTTATTTGCGCATGTACCAGATATCTATATATATATTATTTTTTTTATGTCATTTTTTTAAAGTTTTCTTTTATTTCACGATTTTTTTTATTCTTTCACGAGCACATGGCTCATCCATTTCAACGACCGAAGAATTTTACTATTTTATCACTTTATCTTCTACGAGCCTACCAATGTTTCAAGGATTTCAGAAATTTATCCAATTCAATTTTGTGACTCATTTTAACACCCTCATTCTAAGTTACATCTATTTCATTTTTATTATAACTTTTTTAGATGATCTCGGATTTCACTGCTTCAAGAACAAAAAGTGCTCAGTTCGCCGAGCTAAGTACAATAACTATACTTCCGTAATCATTTCTCCTATTTTATTTTTTTCTATTTTTTTCCGTTACCTCTTTTTCTAAGTTTTTATATTCAGATTTTTATATTTTAATAATTTAACGGCCAGTGAACAAAATGAAATAGCATTTCGACAATTCCAAGAACAAGCAATGATGAAAATGTTGGTATCTCAGAAATTGCATGCTAATCCTAATGTGGAAAAGACTAATGTTAGCCTTCCATCATCCTTGACAGCCTCGACATCAAATAATCCAGGGCAAGTCAGTTATGACACTCATCAAGAGAGGATCATGGCGTTGGGAAATAACAAGGGAAAGCAGATAGCAACTGATGACCAACCATTTTTAGGCCAACCATCTAGTCATGATGTGTCACCAACATCAACTGAGACTATATTCCGACATTTTGGGCCTCATCCTAATTGTGATGCTGCTCGAGATCCACAATAATGGGTACTACAAGAGCTCGAGTCATAAAACAGACTACCACCTCACTATAGAAATGTCATAAATTTTAATACTCACATGAGTATTATGGATCGCGCACAAAAGAATCAAGGGTTTACGAGGGATGGTAATGATTCTAAAGATAAAATCTTCATGACTAACTTCAATGGGAACACATATATTATAGAGGTGGAAGAATGGTTACACAAACTGGATAAATATTTCCAGTTATTTTCGAGGACTGACCAAGCAAAGATTGCTTGTGCTTCACTTCAAGGGTCCAACTTATGTTTGGTGGAAGAAAGTCGAGGCTGATCCACATATTCAAATGGCGATCTATAATTGGCTACAATTCAAGCAACTATGTACAAAATTTTTCTTGAATCCATTTCAAGAGAAAATGTTCTTCCAACGTTGGTGCTCAGTTCAACAAATTGGCTCGGCCCAAGATTATAATCACGAATTTTGGCAATTGACACTTAAGGTCAAACTAGACGAAATGGACATTTACACCCATATATCCATATGGGTTATAACCACAAATTGGAGCTAATGTGAAAACAACCAGATGTACAACTTTGGATTCAGTCATGCAATTAGCTTTGATCCATGAACAGAAATACCCTTCAATAGCTAAACAATTCCAGAAATAGGGGATTATTACAATCAACGCGTCTTATAACACGTTTAGGGCTCCAAAGTCTCAATCTGATTACCAAAAGGATCCCTTCGCTACATTGGATTTGACAAATCCATATGTGAAATGCATGCTTTATTAAATGCAATGGAGTTTCAAAATAAAATCAAGATCTCTCATTATGAAGTAGTGCATAAGGCAACAACACAAGATGCAAAGACAAAGAAGGATGCATCATGTATTAGATAGCTTATCCAATCAAGGAAGATACTGAGGAAGAAGACTAATGAATGTCATGTTGCTTGGATCCTGTCAACCCATGCAGAACAAATGCAACTTGAGGCTTTCCTGTGTTTTATCAACCTCTTCTTCAATGATCTTATCAAATCTATGAGATCAGTTTGTAGATCAAAGGTCTTTCCAAAGAAATTTTGCTGCAACCTTGTTCTACAATAATAAGTTGGAAGCTGAACCTGAGGCAGTGAAATCTGACGAACAAACGATGGCCATTTATGAGAATTATACATGGAAAGATGTTTCTTACTTAAGGTGGCCAAATGTTTATCGACTTCTGCCAAAGGATTTACGAAACATGGCACTCAACAAAGGACTACATGACCTTCATTTTTGAGGGAAAAAATGCTTAAAGTAGGGGGAGTGTCATGTGTGGCATGTAATTAGCCCATGAGCGTACTATTGAATTGCCAAATATAGCCATGGAGCTAAATTAGATTTATAGCAATTTGTGGTAGGTGGGGAGTTTGTTTGGGGATTGGTCTAACATGATGGATATGGGGTGTAGGTAGTTTGGAAAAGGATGAATGGGTGTATAGGTAAAAAGGTGGAGAAAAGGTACAAAGGTAAGAAAGTTAAGGTTAAAAAAAGCACTTTTGCTTTATTTATCATAGTGAGCGAGTGTTTTGTGTAGTGGACAAGTTTTGTGTAGTGGGCGAATGTTTTCTAGTGAAGGTGAGTGTTTAGGATAGTGGTCGAGTGTTTGGGCGAGATGGCAAGTGTTTGGAAAAAGATGAAAAAGAACTCATATTGTGTGCGCAATGGAGAAAAATAAAAAAGACTAGGTGTGAGGGATTCAATAGGTGGAAAAGTGGTGGGATGGTTGGGAATGGATCAAAAACGAAATGTTTGCATCCAAAACAAGCAAAAATAGTAGAAAATAAGAGAAAACAAGATCAAACAAAACTTTTGCAAGAAAGCTTAAAAAGTCTCAAAAACTATGATTAGCGGGAGATAGAAAAAAGATGTTGATCACTGTCTTGAGATTGCAATCTAATAACACCCCAAGTGGACGTGTTCTACAAGAGATTGGAGATGGTTTGGTAGTCGAGTGGAGATTTGGCAAGATTTTGGGTAGCAACGAGTGTTTGTGTGAGAAATGAGCAAGTGTTCATGGGTTCAAATAGGCGGGCCCACTAGTGAGTGTTTCTAGAAATAGCTCACTTTAAGGATCAATACTCGTCTATAGAGAAGATGCTCGCCAACAGGATAAAATGTTGACCTAAGACAGCAAATGCTTGCCAACAAGCAAAAATGCTTGCCTATGGGCAAAAACCGCTCTCCTAAGGCTTAGAAATATTTGCCAATACTAGATCAAATAACCCATTATAATTTGGTAACTCTAGACGAGGTGATCTTCTAACAATAACTTGTGGAAAAATGATCGGAGAATCGGGTATCTCATATTCATTATCTGAATCAAACATTCTTCCAAATCACTTCAAAAGAACAATGAGATTGGATCTATATTTTTCAATTAACTCCTATCTCTGATCATATTTGGAAAAAACTTTATCACTTGATTTCAATCATATTTTGATTTTGGAAAAAAGATCTTGATCAAGCGATCAACACTCTAGAAATATAAATTTCTCAGAATCAATATCAAACTATAACAAAATCTTTCAGAAATTTTGACAGTAGCTAGATATGATAGACCAAAATTCAAAAATAGTACTAGAGAAGTTTCCCTTGGCGAAGGTTGACTCGGCGAGGGTTCTTTCACTACTATTTTGGATTAAAAAAATCACTTGTTTGGTTATTTCTGACAAATCTGGTACAATTAACCTTCGCTTGATTGACAATAGGTATATTTGATAACTGGCGAAGGTTCTTGTTTGGCAAACAATGACTTTTTACAGCTTAGCGAGGATTAAGATAGACTTTTTGGATAATCCAAATAGACGTAACCTTCGTCGGACTAAAAAATGATGGATTACTATATTTGAAAACCTCAGGCAACTCGGCGAAGGTTCAGGCGAAGAATCAAGAGTGATACTGTTATTTTTGCAAAAAAGAGCACTTTTTTGACAAAAATAGCTCAGTACAACAACTGCCCTTTACTCGACCAAAAATAATATGATGGACTGACTCTGACTCAAGTGAAGGTTCCTCTCAAAGAACTGATATTCTTGCAGAAAGGTGTTAAACTTTTTACAAAAGGTTACTAGCAACTAGTGGAACGGTCACTGAGTCTTTTGTTTTTGGAATTAACCTTTGCTTACCTAGCTATAGATAAGATCTAGGTACAGTAGACCAGATGAAGAATGGTTTTCTATTTTTTGTGTTTTTAGGAGTTTTTTCAGTGGTTTTGGTGGTTTTTGTTCAATTTCTGAAAAACGGTTGGGAAGTAAGCTTTGCCCTTCAAGCTGTAGTTTCTCTACAAGTTGGCGAAGGTTGATTGCAAAGGAACGGAAAGTTATCAAGACTAATAAAGATTTTGCCCCTTTTGTTAACAAAATTGACAAAAATGAAAGATTTTTATTGATTTCTCTGATTTCTTCAAATTTCAATAGATCTTAAGAATGGTGATCAGCCTGGCTTCTTCTAATCAACAATCAAAATAGATTTCAAGCGAAAAAATCCACACAAATCAAGCAAAATCTCTCCCAAATCAAATCAAGCAAAATCTCTCCAATTTCAACCCTATTATGCCAAGACAAGATATCTAAATGCAAGCTAACATCCAAGCATGGATCAAAAACATGCTAAAAAATGAAAAATTGGCATAGCTCCCCGGCAACGGCGCCAAACTTGTAGCAGGCATTTTCTATCCACCTTCAACCCTAGATCGAAGCACACAAGCATCAAGGAGATGAAGAAGATTAACCAGTTGTCATGCGGAGATTTGGTCCCATGAGAGCGATAGCATAGTTCATAATCAAGCATATGCATATGATCCACATCTATCACTAAGCATTAACACTACGATCCATTAACACTAGAAATTAACACTACATCCATTAACACTACTCAACAATGATAGATCTTACTCTTCTCTCTCTCTCTCTTTCTCTCTCACACAAAGTATAATAATGATTAATCCCAATAAGCACCAAATCCAACAATTAGCAAATCCAAAAAAAACATGAAAGATAGAGGAAACTTCTAACTAATCAATTAACTATGTGATCATCGGGTTGGTGGACTACACAAGCAAGATGCCAAATCCCTCTCACTTATTTACCATATATGGTTAGGGTTGCCTCGATATACGCAAACCCTCCAACAATGTAGTAGATAGTGGCTCCAATAGATACAAATGTTTGAAGATCTGCTAAGCCTAACCAAATGATCTTCTTAAATTGTTTTGACTATAGTGTAAAAACATTTACCAAAATATATTATGTGGACATTTTAATCTTTTTTAAAAGATAATTGTATTTATGTTAAAATTGATTGTTTCTTTAAAATGATTTTTAGATATCTTTGCATTGTTTAATGATGATTCATATTGATTAGATAAACAATTTTTTTTTAAATTTTGCATTTGTAACATTTTTATAAATGTTAAAAT
Organism: Diphasiastrum complanatum; assembly: GCA_029204225.1. Classification (NCBI taxonomy): domain Eukaryota; kingdom Viridiplantae; phylum Streptophyta; class Lycopodiopsida; order Lycopodiales; family Lycopodiaceae; genus Diphasiastrum; species Diphasiastrum complanatum. The sequence continues at coordinate 20,456,453 of CM055106.1, read as the reverse complement.
ATTAGTATTAAATTGCAAACGAGCTTTCAAAATTATATCAAAATCTTTGAATTGTATTTCAAAAATAAAAATTACTTTTTAAATTCACCTAATCTAACATTTATTTTTCATAATAACAAATTGCACACAATTCATGTTTATATTTTTTAGCGATTTGAATGCAAAATTTTTAGTATAACTTGCATTACTTGGTCCAAATTTGAAATATTTGCAAAATGTAGCTCTTACAAATAGTTAATTAAATTTAAAATCTAAGATTCAAATTCACATGAATCGCCAAAAAATCGTAAGGACTTCAAGAAAAAAATGGGCTCTTCACCACTTCCACTTCAAAGATTGCGTGTTTTGATGACTTGGATTCGAAGTATAGCGATACTAGCAATCTAGTACATTCATGCACAAACATACTAAAATCAATCATACATAACTATCAACACACTAGCACCTCACACAAAAGTATATATGCAATCAATGTTGTTTGAAATCCAAGATATTATACACTCATGGTCTATGTTTAGATGAGACCAATGCACGGACAATCCATGTGTGAAAGATCCTCGCAACCATTAATGTCAAGTACATATGAATCTACATAGGTTTATATGTGAATATTCTTGGCTTCAAATTCATACTATCACTCTCACTTAATTCTTTGGCCCACAAAGGTTGATGAGGATCTCAACTCAACTCTCTTGGATCTACACAATGGGCAAGATCTCCTGGTAAATTTTCCATCAAAAAACCCATCAATACACATACATCACATCTTAATGGCAAGAAATCAAAAAGAAAAATGGAGAAAAAGTGAGAGCCTCTCTCATGTAATTATAGCCTCTCTTCTATGGTATAGCCTCTTTTGTGTGGTAGAGCCTCTTTCGTGTGAAGGAGTTTGAATCTTGTGAAAGGAACTCACTTGTGAGTTAGAGCCTCTCTTACATGACACAATATCACTTTTGTGATTAGTCTTTATTATTGTTGGTGATGGGGTCTTGCATGTTGTGTGGTTTCTCTCATGAGTGGCAATTTATGACCATCGACAGATTCCAAAATCTAGTGTGGACAACATCTCAACAAGCTGGACATTGGAATATAACATATGTGTGTTTCCAACAAACAAAAGAGCATTTTTCAAATCCATCAAGAACAACTAGCGTATGTCCTTGACCTATTCATATTTGTTGAAATTTTCCAGATTTGAATTGTGTTGTAAATCTGACATGCCAGTTTTCTTTTTACAAAGCATCCATTGTGTGAAATAAACAATTCATAAATATTCATTTTGTGTTTTAAAGAATTGGCGTCTTTGACTTGTAACTGTGTAGATATTCTAGCCTACCAAAATTTTCAAATTTAAATGCATGAGAATTATGCATATTACACAAAATATTTATACAACTACAATGTTTTATATTCTTGCATGGTTTATCCACACACCAATCTCTCCCCATGAAGTTTCTTGAAATGCAAATTCAAGATTACTTGGAGTTTTTATGAGTTAATTTGCCATACAAAAATAACTCTTCTACCATTGCAAAAATTTCTCAAATTAAGATGTGTTCATATAGATATCCTTTTGCAAGGATTTTATACATGTGAATTTTTAAGTGATCTTAAATTGTTATAATAGTTACTACGTTATTATTAAGTGTGGATAAATTCTGTGGATAACTAGTACATTTTCCAATGGTGTGATTCACCTTAGTGTTGATGTTGCACCATGATGTTTTGATAGAAAATGTTCGATCAAATAATCTTGTTTAAAAATAAAATCATGACACTTTGAAAGTCCAAGTAAAGTTATAGCTATGTATTCTTTTATTATTTCTTTGTAGGTGAAGTTCAACTTGCATGAAGAGTTGGTATAGACTTGTGTACATCCAAAGATCATGAGCAATTGTAGAAACAATTAAATGTTGATGAGAAAATAATGATCTTAATGACAGAAACTATGAAATTGAGAATATTGAAACTCATATTCATGTCATATTGAGGCTTATTGTCCCTAAAATGTGGACTACTAGTTGACATTTTCTTTTCTCACCTTGAAAATTTGAAGTCTAATTCCATTTGTGCAAATGGGTTGAATTATACAAGATCAATTGTCAAGCTAATTATCTACAAAGAAGGTATACAACCACAATGTAGATACATTACCTTAAATTTGTGTATGCTAAATTCTTTCATTCTTATTAAATCGTGAATCAAGTGAATGTTTTCTAATCATTCTAGTGAATAATTTGGTGAAATGATCAACTTTAAGAGCATTCAATAATACAATGTTGTTGAAGATGCCATTAATTTGGTTTAGATTTATTCAAATATCTTAATAAGTGATTCCCAACATAGGAACAAGAAAAAATAGTTTACCTTGAAAAATAGGACAAACTTATTAGTACATACATTTTTCAAATCACATGATAAGTTTAAAGGTAGGGAGTGCTCTTATCAAGAACTTTGACTTGTTTATATTCATGTCACATGTGCCACCATTAAAATTAATTTACTTTTTCACATTTATATATGAACAGGTAAAATCATAGAGCAAGCTATACAACATCGTATGCGATTGTCTCAAAATGAGTTGGCGCAAACAATGTTTGGGAAAGCCAACTTACAATTGTTTTAATAAATTTTTAATGTTGCTACAATTGATATAAATATGTGGCATAAGCTACTGATTTAGATAGTGCTAATTCAAAGGTAGATCTATCCTAGCCAGCTTTGTGCTACATTCTCATGGTATGAGAGACTTTGGAAGCTTTACGAGCTAACAATTAAGATTGGCTTGAAAAGTTTATATGGACAGGTGGTTGTTGTTGGTGGTGGTGGTGGTGGTGGTATAGTTGTTGTTGTTGGTGGTGGTGGTGGTGGTGTTGTTGATGATGATGTTGTGTGTGTGTGTGTGTGTGTGTGTGTGTGTGTGTGTGTGTGTCTGTGGGAGAGCTACAAATCTTTGAACTAATTGAGTTCTCCTAGTGGTGTAGGTTGATACTCTTTTAAGTTGGCCCTTCTAATCAGCATAGCTAAATCTAGGTATGCCAGCCCCTGTTGCTCTTGTACTAATAACTACTCTCAATGCCAACAATCATCTACAAAACCAATGTTTGATTTTATTTAGGTGCATAGGTTATCAATACAAGCTGAAAAGTAGCTCCAATTAGAAATAGTTCTAATAGTAACACAAAAGATCAAACTGCAGAGCCAAAGAAGGAGATAAAGGCAACAACTATCCCTAAATGCTCATGGCTCACACCATGCACCAATCTCACAAAGAGTAGCCCAAATGATCTACTCATGAGCCTAACTAACCTCAAGGTCAAATTTGTAAGTTGGAATCATTCTTAAGGTAGGAGTGAAAGACTAGACCTTGTTCTTTTGCTATGGATACCAATGCACTAGCATCGTCATGTAAAGTGATTTCATTGCACTCACATATTCCACACGTGGACCTAGGAGATCTTAGTCTCTCATGTGTCTGTAGCTACTCGAGCATGCGCATCTACCAAGATTAGAGTTGGTGTCATCATGCATTGCACATGGATAGTACTAAGGTGCTAAGTAAGACTTGGGTTATATAGGGTGATTCAAGCTAGAAGCTTTAGAGTGGCAAATCAAGCTAGAAGAATTTGAGTTTGGTCTTTTGGGTGAATGAGATTTTTACTCCTTTTTAGAGAGCAGAATCTATAGTTCTCAACGAATGTGCAGTGAGTGTTGGCGTTGGATCACTGATGGAAAGGGGTCTGCATCCGCCCTTTCCTCAAAAAATATCCTAATCTCCGATGCATTTCTTCTTTTAGTCTCTGTTTTCTGCAAATTCTCTGGATCAAATTGCAATACTCGGCTTCCATTCCCACCAAAAACATCCACATAGATTTTACCATTTCTAAATCCATATGCATTATACCAACCCATGATCTCCAGGTCATGGGTGGCTCTGAAATAGAAGTGGTGACTCCATCGTCGGGATTGTTGATCAAGGATCCACAAACGGTAGAACGTACCAGCCCCGCTGGGAATTCGTTCCTGGTTAAGCAGATATAAGTTTTGTTTGGAGCCAACTATGCGCATGAATGGGGATCGCGGACTGGGTAGTTCCAATATCGGATCCCACTTCTCGTTATGGAAATCAAACGTGAGTATGTTTTGGTGACTAGCCTCTAGACGGCTTGTAACGGTGAGAAAATAGACTTTCCCTTCGTGAACAGTGTAGATGCTACCTAGAAAATGTGGACTGATTGTTGGTATGCTGCTTTTCCACCTTCCCTGTCTATTATCATAGATCCAAGTTAGATATATATAGCCACCAGCACAAAAGTGACAAAAAATAACTACCACTTTGTAATTCTTTGATTCTGGATATCTGTGAATAACTGCTGCTGGACCATGAAGGGCAATATCTGTTGGCAATTTCAATATAGGCAACTCTCTCACTTTTCTGCTAATGGGGTTGCAGACAATTGATTTCCAGTGCCCCTGGCCTATATGGGGGTCCTGTAGAAGAACAAGACCCTCTGAGGAGTGCGCCGCTTGAGCCAAGCCCGAAAGCCGCTGAGTTAGAGGTACTGGTAAATGCCAAATATAGGATAGAGTGTCCCAATGCTCCAGATTCTCGTAGAACAAGTCTACTGTATTGCTTCCGTTGCTTAGTAGAGTAAATTTTACGTGACAAACCGAGATCCTAGAATTGTTGTCACTTGTATCAGCCAGTTGGGGGGGTCTCATTGCTTGGGCTCTATGGAGGTGCAATTCACGTGTATATGGTTGGAATCTTGCAGGTCGGAATCGCCGATCATGTCCAGCATCACTTGACCTCTCACGCAAGCGCTGGGAGCTTTCAGCGGCTTGAGATCGGCGATCGTATCCAGCATCAACCAACCTCTCATGCGAGCTCGTGCTGCCATACCTTTGGGAGCTTTCGGCGGCCTGGGAATATCGTCGATCATGTCCAGCATCACCCTGCACCCTCCCACGCAATCTAGTTGGGCCATATTGGCCATACCGCTGGGAGGTTTCAGCGGCTTCGGGCCGTCGATCATGTACATCAAATACCCTCTCACGGGAGCCATCGCTGCCATACGGCTGGAAGCTTCCAGGGGCATTTGGAATTGTACTAGTAACTGAGGCAAATCTGTCACTTCCAGACTGCAACTGTGGGGCAAATGAGTCGTATCTGAAGGGTGGTGCAGTGAGTGGGAGCCGGCGGGAACCTGAGGCAGGATTGTAGTGGTAAACTTGTGAAGAGGCTGCAGGGACGTTGTGTGCGTGAATTGGTGGTGGCAGTGGTGGGAGGGAGGCTAAGGCAGGAACGTAGGAGGGGCGAATTGGTGGAGTTGGGTGCAGCAGGGGAAAATTGTAAATGCTAATCGGTGGAGGTGAGTCGGCGGCTATAGGTGAGCGATCAGCGGCCATAGGATTGTAAACAGGGGAGTACTGATCTAGTCCGTAGAGTTGCAAATTAGTGTTGTTGTTGTAAGTGGGACGTGATCCTGCAGCCTGCAAGTGATCATCATCGTGAATGCGATCATCGCTAGACTGGTCTTGGCTTCCTTGCATGGTTGCCTCACCGTGTACTCCTCAGTCAGATCAGATATGCATCCAAAAAGAAATCGAGAGAGAGAGAGAGAGAGAGAGAGAGAGAGAGAGAGCGAGCGAGGGAGCGAAGGAAGAGAGCGAGAGAGAGAGAGAGAGAGAGAGAGAGAGAGAGAGAGAGAGAGAGAGAGAAAGAGAGAGAGAGAGAGAGAGAGAGAGAGAAAAGGTGGCGTCTCTTCAAGAGAGACACGAGTTGTTTTTTTTTTTTTAATTGCAAATTTTAGTAACTTTGTGCAGAGCCAGAGCCATATAGTTATTATGTAGTAGGTAATGGTGATGGGGAGTACCATGAGGACCTTTATAAGGATTTCCCTTGGAACCCAAAGAGGCCAAGAGCAATGAAGTGTGCGGCGCCCACAAACAGCCATGACGAAGTAGGAATAGATTAAAGTTAGTTTCCCTGGGACATTTTCTAGGATTTATCGATAGTTTCCATCCCCCAAAAGAGGCCAGCATGGAGGCAGCCTTACAAACTGCCGTTCCCTCGTTCGTAGAGACATAGTTTGCCTTTTGATCATACATTCCCTGTTGGATTGAATCCCTACCTCGCAATACTTCAACAGAGTCGATCCTTCCTTTTTCTTGCCCATTGCACTCTAGCAGAGATGGAATCTTTAGGATAGGTGGCAAAAATAAGGGTAATACTCATCTTCACATCATCAGTCTCAAACGACTAAAGTCCTCACGAATGACAATTACGTACTACACAATGGCTATTGGGGCCATTACCACACATAATCAGATCCCTGAACAGCTCATGATAATATTGTGTGTCGGCCATAATTTGTGGAAGGGGATTATATACTAGGTGATGGCCATTGGGAGAACCATAAATTATCCGAGACCCGAGCAACGAGTGGCGGATGCATGAGCAGCTACGGGACCAGATTATGTGCGATAATGGCACCACCAATTGGCCATTACCGCAGGTAATTGTCATTCACACGTGTTTTATGAAGTTATGTTTTATTTTTTATTTTCATGTCTATATAAAAAGTGGAACTAATTTGTCTATGCAAAAAAAAAAAAAATTGGTCATATTTTTATGTTTCCAATCTTTTTAGTGATTTATAATTTGGTCCCCAAACTTAGGAGCATATCCAAAGCATTTTGGAGCATTAGATGTGGAACATTCTAGAGTATCGAATCTGCAACGTTCTATAGTGTGGAGTCTAGAGTATTAGATCTGGATTTTTGTGGAGCGTCTTGGGGCAATCTTGCATGCCAAGGTTGCCACCGACGGGACTAAATCCCGCAGTCCACGTGACACATACGTGACATATTGAAATCATAACAAGGATGCATGTACACTATCAGAAAAGGAAGAACCTTCAAAGACGGATTTCTACCGTTGTAGTAAACTTGATCTTTCAATTCCAACACTTTTCATACATTGCATTTTTATATAACAAGTTGAGTGGGATTATCAGGGCAACATCACCTTCAAAAAATGCCTTGTTCTTGAATCTTCAAATTTCACTACAAGAGGACGGACGATTTCCAAGGCTTTTTTTTAGCGTTTCTTTGAAAGATAGTTTTTAAAATGAGTCGCGCAGGGAGCGGAATGCTCGAGCCTCGGGTCCGATATTTGGCCTCGGAATAAGCCTACCAAATTTGAACTTGGTTTTGAAACATTTATAGAGAGGGTTATAAATCCACTAGAAGGCCTCGGAACATACATCGGAATATTGAATCTAGTTTGAGGGGTATGCCCATTTCGTAAGTCTCCCCACCCAAAAGTTGAACTTGTTTTCGTCATAATTCATATTTTATTTGTGGATTTGTTTATATTAAATTACAATCCCCGATTTGTTGGTTCATGCAAAAATCTGCCGTAAAGCGGTCTCCCACAAAAGAGGAGTACAAGTATGCATATTCCAACAGCTTGCAATCGTTACTCGAATTATTGGAGAGACAAGAAGTGAGAATTAACTAGGATAGATATTCTGAGGTATGTATAATGGTTTCAACATATATTTTGACTTCACCACATTCATTCGGTCGGACACTCTAACAACATTTACTAAATTTACACATCTTCGTTAATGCAGGTATCACAATCCTAGTCTCATGCATCGCAGTCACATGAGTCTAATGACCATGGCCAGGATGGGGACGATTCAACTGGATCTAATAATTATATTAGGGTTTTAAATTTTTTTATTTTTTATTTTATGTGGAAGAGCTCGACGAGATCTTTGCAACGGCACCAAAATGACCTGATTCCGAGCTACGATTGAAAAGTTAAAGGTAGTCAAAATTTTGGTGTTACAGTTCAAAAGTTTTGGCACCAAAACTTTGACTTCCTATAACTTTTGAACCGTAGCTCGGAATTAGGTCATTCTGGTGCCGTTGCAAAGCTCTCGTCGAGCTCTTTCACATAAAAAAAAAAAATTTAAACCCTAATATCGGATTGGCGTGTGCCCTTAAGGTTTCACCTGGTCAAACTGGTCAACCGCTTGCTGATCCGATATTAGGTTGATCGTTGACTGTTGACCGCCATATCTCTTTAACCGTAGCTTGGAACTAGGTCATGTTGGGTGTTGTTGAAAAGTTCTCGTCAAGGGCTTTCTAATGGCACTGTAATCGTCTCAGTCCGAGCTATCTTTCAAAAGTTATCGATTTTTTTTTTTACAACATGCAATATCGATTCAACGCGCCTGACCCAATCGTGATATTCATGTTCCAGACTCGCGCGCCATCCGCTATCGCCTAGTTTTTGACTTTCCTGTCTGATATCGGTTCGGTGCGCCCGACCTACATTCTGTAGCTGCTGACTTTCACATGCACGCTGATCTGATATTAGGTCTACAAATGGCCTCTGGTAATAAATGAAATATTTTAATTTTCAGAGAGAATATTCTAGAATCTCCCTTTGGCGTGGCTACCACGTCGCTTCTAATCTACAAAGATTTCAAAGTGTGTGATCGTCCAAAAAATGAAGATCAGCATGGAAAAAGTATGACGACTCAGATTCGATCCAAGAACCTAACACAACGAACAATGGCCTATACTCACCTATGTGTTGATCCGCTATCGACTGTCGACTTTCATTCTCGGGTTATCGGTTCAGCACGTGTCTCCTTTACTGCCTCACTGCTAATCTGTACACATGCACGCTGATCCGATACTAGGACATCGCATGGCCCGCACCAAACAAACTGCTCGCTTTCATCCTGGCCCGCATCAATGGTTCCTCTTGGTCTCCGATTATTTGTCGCCATTTGTCTAGGATATCTCTATGGAAGTTGAGTATGAATGAGAACAAAGAGAATGAGAGATATACCTAAGAATGACAAGAAGTTCGTAAACTACAGGGATTAGTTAACTACAGTTTACAAATATTGACGTCAAATCAACCTCGAGTGTACAAATACGAGCAACAAACGAGTAATCGGGCAGTAATTATGGTCCAATCACAATCGTCTGTACTGCCCGGCAAGATATTTGAAAATCACCAAAATTCGGCTTGGAAAGTCAAAAGCAATTTCCGTCCGGCAACCACTGTTATAGTTCGTCACAGATGGACACCATTGATTGGGCCACTTAAGCGTTGAAAGCATGCGAAGTCAAAAAAAGCATCTTGACAAAGGGCCCATTTTGAGTTCTAATATCCCCTAATGCTCCTATAGAAGAGAAAGACATTTATTGGCGTACATCCCTACATCATCTTTAACTAAGTGACATGAACTTCATTTTCATCATCAAGAAATTCTCACTTGGACATCAAGTCTTTTAGAGACAAACTTGTCATGTACTTTTAGTACATCCGTGCTTAGAATGCATTATAATATTCAATGTAAGCTTTGTTAGGCCCACAAGGAACTATTAGCCTTAAGAATAAGGCAATTTCCTCTTTAGGCCCATCAAAGTACCTTAATAAAGATAATAGGCCAACAAGGACCCAAATACATCTAATAAGACTTAACGAGGGCTAACTATCCTTCAAGATAGTTATGTTTAGTTAAGTTAGAGCATTGTCTATAAGTAGGAAAGAGATGCCATTTGAAAGAATTTTTTGGCTAATCTGCAATAGAGAGAACTAGGAGCTCCATCTCCTCTTGCTCTGTGAATGGGAGCCTTAAGATCTCCATTTGCTAGGCCTCATGTGCCCTATCCACATGAATCCATGCTCTACTCCATGTTTTGTAATCATTTACTCATCCTTAATGTAATTCCATAGAGATCTTCTTGTTTTTAGTTTCTTATGAATATGCTATTTTGAATGCTTTGTATTTTTCTTGTTTCTAGCTCTAATTTCTTTTGTTATTGCTATTAGCTTGGATTTGGAACATGACATTCTTGGTATCCGAGCCTTAGATCTTTTTCCCATAAGATTTCAAATTGGTGGTTTTTTTTTTTAAGTTTAATAGAGCTCTTTTACTAGTTTCTTGGTTTTTAAAAATTTTACGTTTTGATTCAATTTATGATCTATTGAATTTTTTCATTTTTTTTTTCCATTGTATTGTTTTAGATCAGCAGCTCTTTCTCTTAGTTTTCTAGGGCTACTGATTTTTCTTGATTTGGAGATATAATGACCAAGTTATGGCCATTTTAGTCAATTCATTCCAATTTTAGTTGGTCTTCTCAATTTTGGATGTACTCTTGGTCAAATTAAATTATGTCTAGATAGATCTTGAAGTTAGCTTTCCAGAGGTACTAATTTTATTTCATTTTGAAGAAGTTATGATCATTTTCGTAAGGTTGTGTCAGATTTGGCAGATTTGAAAAAAAAAAATTGTAAAGTTCGAAGGAAACACCTCAATTTTTTAATTTTGAAGTTTCTTTTGCTTTGTAAATTTTTTTTCAACCCTTCATTTTGATGTTTTGCCTGTTTTTAACCTTTATAAAAAAATCGGTCATAACCCTACTTTCGCCTAACTCTAACTAACCCTCGCCAATTAGATTTTTTTTAAAAGTGTGAAAAAACAAAAGCACCCTTGCCAAACAAATTTAAACCTAACGTTTCTTGATTTAAAAAGAAAAAACCCAAACCTACTGCGTCCTAATCCTCCTCTCTTTAAACCTAGCCCCCTACTCCCTCTCTCTCTCTCTCTCTCTCTCTCTCTCTCTCTCTCTCTCTCTCTCTCTCTCTCGCTCTCTATTTTCTTCCCCCGCGTGCCTACTTCCCTAATGCGCTTTTCTCTAAGCCCTACCCTACCCCCTCTCTCACTCACGCCTCTCGCCTCCCTCTCTCTATCCCTCGCCCCTCTCTTTATCCTTCGCCCCTTTGTCTCCTAACCTTCTCTAGGACTCTCTTTCTCTTTCTCTTTCGACCCTACGATCCCTAGAGACGACCGCGCCCAGGCCATCTGGGAACCATAAATTTTTTATTTTATTTTGTTATTATTTTTATTTTTGCAATGTTTTGATTTTTTTACAATTCCTTTTGTTACAATTACGAGCACTTGTTATAATTGCATACAAAAGTGACCGTTTTCATAAACTTTTTCATTTTCACGATTCCTGTGAATTTCTCCATGGGCACTACAATGTTTCATGGATTTCAAACTTTGTAGAATTTAATCTATAATTTTTTTTAGGACGCCCCCATTCTAAGTTGCAGTTAATTCATTTCCTTCTCATTCTTTAAACTTTCTTAACTTTTTTGTTTGATCTCGAAATTTAGTGCGCTACAAAAATGAAAAGTGTTCAGTTCGTCGTGTTGGATATTATTATCAAAATTTCTGTCAGCATTACTGAATTAGTTTTACTATTTTTATGTACTCATTTTTTCGAAGTTATTGTTTTTTTGCAGATTCTTTCGTAGCAACTTCCTTTTTCATAACTATTTTATTTTACCTCAGAACGGAACGCTATAAAAATGAAAGTGATCAGAAAGACAAGGAGAACATTAAAAAGCTATCAAAATTCTAATCCATCTAAGTTAAATTGTTGCAATTATATATTGTACTATTTTTAAGATGGGTGGATGAGGAAAACATATAGTTGATAAAAAACAATCCTCTTTTAGGCAACGTGTCTACAAAAGAATTGTTGGAAGAGCTGCAAAATTTGAACCAACATGAAATTATTGTGAAAAATGGAAAAAGTCATTTATGTTGAGTCTAGGGGTTTGATAAATTTTTTTGTAGCCATCTATGTGTGAGTAGGTGATAGGGCCAATTTTGGCTTAGGAGGCAACTCGAGCAAGTACACTTGTAATTCCATGACTGGGCCAAAAGTAACTTGTGATGTGGCTCGAGCTAATTAGACTTGCTACGAGTGTCATAATTAGGTTTGATGTGTGACTCACTCCTATGTGTTGGCATGAGATCTAGTGACCAATCAAAAGTGAGATTTCCATTTGGTCCAATCAAGTTTGAAGACTCATAAGTCACTCAACCAATCAAATATAGAGGAGGAGAAAAAGGGATCCAATGAAAATCAAGCACCCTCTACCCCGAGTTCCTATTAGAAGCATGACGGGTTTATTTTGTAATTGAGTTTTTTGGAGTTAATGAAATTTTTACATTTTTTAGTCATATTGGATTCTCTCTCTACCCAAGGATTGTTTGTTGGATTCTCTCTCTATCCAAGAGCAAGGCTTCTCCACACTTAGTTTTTTCTTTGACAAGTCTCCACATGTGTGAATGTACTTGTATGCTTGATATATGCATGATACAAAGTGCTCTTGCCTTAGTTTTTTGAGATAGATCTTGATTATCAATCTATGCTTGATCTCTGTGCAATCACCAAGTCTTAGGAGATCATAATCACACTTTAGGGCACTCCCACACATGTGAAATTCAACATGGTATTGAAGCCTACCTAAGATATCCATGCATACATCAAGGTTGATGTGAAAATTTGCCTTGAAATCAAGATCTAGAGAGTGTAGTTGCATCTCCCTTGTTATCTTTGAGATTTTTGGATCAAGAAGGTTCATTATCACATTGCTTGGACCTGATCTGGTACTGTACAGAATTCAGTGCTTAGACACATGTGAAGGACAGCCAACTTTGACTTTCTAGTTCTCCTCCACATTAGATTCAAAGTCCGTGCAAAATAGCTTGCTAGAAAGCTAGTAGAGTCAAGATTGTGTTGCAATTGGTTTCATATCAATTGGATGTGCCAATCAAAAGTTATAGCCAATTGAATCAAGGTAGGTAGGGCACCCAACCTGGTTGGACACATTTTGTTTGACTCATATCTTGCTTGTTTGATCCAAAAACTCAAGAAAAATCTTGCCAATCTTGTCTATTTGAGAGCCAGACAATTTTTTTGAGGTCATAGCCACTTAGTTTTATACAATTTAATTGTATTTGAGTCATTTGTAAATATTTTGAGTGCTTTCCACCTGCTTGAAAGAGGTTGATCCAAGGCCTTGTCTATACTTCACCTTTGATTGAAAGTTTGATCTAGTTTGAGAGAGATTGGTAGAGCTAGTGAGATTGATCTCACAACTAGTTGCAAGATCTCATCTTGGAGTTGGTAGCAGACATTACAAAACATCTACTCTATTTTTTACGGCTTCCATGGGTTCCTTCCTATTGGAATCAAGTGAGAGATGATCTACCTCCAATTACTCTATTTGAAAGGTTAGGATGGAGTCGATTTTGATCCCCCAAGATGTAATGGATATTGTCCTTGGACTTGAGGAGGAGCCTCAAGTGCTTCAAGAAGTCCAAAGGTACAAGAAAAGAGCTAGAATGGCTCTTCGCTATATCAAGATGAATGGCTCTAATGAAGTTTTGAGGGAAATTGGTGCTTGCACCTCGACCAAGGAGGCTTGGGATACACTCAAAGCCATTTATGAGGCCAAGAATACTTCTAGGCTCCTAGACACTCTAAGGAACCAGATCTTCCAAAGTTGCCAAAAGAGTGATGAGAGTCAAAGACAACAAGAGAGCTTGCATGTATTGGAGATCATATCAATCAAAGTGAGCTAGTTCAAGTCATCCTCAATGGCTTGAGAGATGAATATGATAATCTTGTCCAATCTTATGCCATCAAAGAAGAGCTACCAAGTTTAGAGGCCTTGCAAGGTGTATGTGCGAAAGAGTTAAGACAAGAGAACAAGCTCATGAGGATGACAAATTATCACTCAATCATAATGGAGATGGCAAAGCTCTATTTGTCAAAGACAAACACAAAGGGAGAAGCAAACGTCAACACCAACAATTCTTTAAAGTGAAAGCTAAAGACATGGACAAAAATGGAGAGGAGAAGTATTCCTCTCAAGCTTATACATCAAAATTGAAGAAAAAAGAAGATCAAGTACTTCTTTTGTGGCAAGAAAGGTCATTATGCCACTAATTATTTCAAGAAAAAAAACCAATTCAAGCAAGCCAACATCTTTAATGAGAAAGAAAGTGATGCAATTGTAAGTGATGGAGAAGGCTCTCTTATGGTATCAAGCTTCTGATCTTCTTCTCCTTTCAAAAAGAATGGCACATGGTATATTGATCATTGGAGCTTCATCTCATATGTGTAGCTTCCAAAGACTTTTTTTCATCTCTTATGTCTTATGATCTACATACACTGCAAATGATTGTGAATGCAAAATTGGAATAATCATGCAAAAGCAAGGGAGGAGCCACTTGTTTTGTCACCTTTGACTACACAAGATTTACATGGTTGTATCTTCTATCTTCAAAATCCATGATGTTTAATTATTTCCGCAAGCTCAAAGTTTATGTTGTGAAGCAATTCTCTTTGAAGATCAAAGCTTTAAGATGTGATGGTGGCGGACAGTACATCTCCAACAGGTTTCATGACTTTTGTGAGCAAAAAGGAATCAAAAGAGAGTTCTCTTATGCCTATTCCCCTTCCCAAAATGGGGTGGTCAAGAGGAAGAATAGATCCCTATGTGAGTGTGCCAAAGCTTTGAGAATTGACACATCCTTGCCTAAGGATTTTTGGGGAGAGGGCATCAATTGTGTCACTTGTCTTTGCAATAGACTCTCTCATCTTGCTCTTGGAGAAAAGACACCTTATGATCTGTTATTCAAGAAGAAGCCTAAGGTTGATCACCTTAGAATCTTTGGATGTATTTGCTTTGCTCATATTCCTTTGGAGACAAGAAAGAAAGATGATCCAAGCTCAAGCAAAGGAGTTACGGTGGGATATCCATCCACCAAGAAGCATATGGAGTCTACATACTCTCTACTTCTAAAATTATTAAAACTAGAGATGTCACTTTTCATGAAGACCAAAAATCTACCTTGGACGGGGCCGAAATCAAGACATCTCGTGATGCACATTCTATTATCTCTATTGATGACAATCAAGAAGTGATGGGATCGAGGTTTGAGGAAGAGCATCCTCATGTCTTATCACCAAGAAGATCATTGAGAGAGAGATCCGAGCCTAAGAGGCTCTCTTACATTGATAAAGACACGCAATTGGATGTTGAATCTACCAATTATGCATTTTTTATCTCTTTTGAAGAGCCAAGAAGCGTCCAAGAAGCACTTCATTCAAAGGAGTGGTATGAAGCTATGAAGCAAGAGTATAATGCTTTGATTATCAACAATACTTGGAAGCTTGTGGATCCCAATTGGATGTGTCCAATGCTTTTCTTAATGGATACCTTGATGAGAACATTTATATGGAGCAACCACAAGGCTTCATCAAGCATGATGAAAAATCCAAAGTTTGCCTACTAATCAAAAGTCTATATGGGCTTAAGCAAGCTCATAGTATGCGATACTCAATTCATTTCTCATCTCACTTGGATTTATCCCAAGTGACTATGATCCTTTCATGTACTTAAAGTTTGTTGCCAATGATCTGGTCATTCTAATCATTTATGTAGATGACATCATCCTATGTGGAAGCTACACAAAGTTAGTAGAAGAGACTAAAAGTGCACTTGGTAATGAGTTCAAAATGCAAGATCTAGGAGAGCTACACTACATTCTAGGCCTAGATATTGATCTTTGTCAAGATTATGCTTTTATAAGTCAATCTAGATATGCTCTATCAATGTTGAAAAAGTTTTCTATGGAGAATTGTAAGAGCATAGACACACCTATGGAGCATATTGTAAAAGATCCTTATAAGGGAGATGAAAGATCCTTAAAGGGCATCACCCTTTTTGGGAGTCTTATTGGCTCCTTGATTTGGTTGACCATCACTAGGCCCGATTTGAGCTATTGTGTGCACAAGCTAAGCCAATCCATGCAAGATCCCAAGATCTATCATTGGAAATCGGCCAAGAAAGTCTTGAGGTATATATCTTCAACTCATGATTATGGATTGCTCTACAAAAGTGAATATCTATCTATTATTGGCTACTCGGACTCGGATATTGCTAGTGACAAGTGGATCGAAAATCCACAAGTGCTTACACCATATTTCTTGAAGAAAATCTTATATCTTGGTTTTTCAAAAAGCAAGATACTATTTCTTTATCATCATGTGAGGCCGAGTATAAGGAACTTACTACAAGGATCAAAAAATTATTATTGGAGCTCAAATGTACCAAAGAGCAAGATCTACCCTTGATCAAATGTGACAACATCTCGGCCCAAGCCCTTACCAACAATCCTATCTTTCATGCAAGGAGCAAACATATTGAAGTTGCACATCATTTTGTAAGGGAAAGCTTATTGGAGAAAAGATCAACTTGGAGCATAGTGGATCATCTTCATGCATTGCAGATCTTCTCACCAAGCCATTGAACAAGAGTTTTTCAATCACGCTTAGATCCAACCTTGGATTGATTCCAAGATCTATGCAAAGTTCCAACAAAATTTCTCTCATTTTGCCATTTTATGGAAATGAGCAAGCACTCCACGAAATTTCCAAGGCCGAAATGCAGCAATATGATCTGGAAGGTCCAAAATACTGCAAATCACATGAGTTGCTCAAATAAGCCATCTGCGAAATTGAAACTCATTAATGAAGAGATCATCTGCTCAATACTATACATAGTGCACTCAGTTGTCATATTGAAAAATGTCTTGAATTACATGCTCATGAACAAAATAGAGGTGATAGACTGCTTACATTTTTTACGGCTTCCTAACGCACATCATGATGCACAAAAGGCATTGATGTACAAACTACTAAGTAGCTTTAACTCCGGCACAGGCCATAGTGCAGCAATCACCATAGGTGTTCCATTAAAAAAACAAGATGCCAACCCCAAAAAAGGATTGCACAAAGGGAATGAAAGTTGCAAATCCTTCAGTGCTATTCTAACTGGCACAACGAAGCAAATGAAAGCTTTCTGTTCCACTAGTTTGATGCAACAGTCATTCCAGATCTTACAACAACTGGCATTATTTTGAGAAAGCAAAAAGTTGCCGGAAAAACTGCGAGTATTGAATAACTAATTACATGGGCACCATACTCATACCTTTTGTCCTCCTTTTCCAATCGAACACTATACATAACCTTTAAAACTTTTATAATCTCTGGCATGTTGGATTTCTTAACCAATTACATCTTGAGAAGTCGCTCCTGACAACAAAATTGAGGCTACTCAATGAAAGTACACCTAAAGCCTTTTTGGGAAATGAGGGACCAAAAGCTTTGAAATATGAAATCCTTGAAAGCTTTCACACTGAAACAATTCATGCAAATTCTTATCACAGATTATGTTCCTTTTGTTTGCTGGATCCTGCACAGCATTTAAAGCACAATCAGCAAAATCTTTGAATGTCCAAAATTGCAAATGAAATACACGTGAAGCATTAACAGACTTCTGGTCAATTTTCAGGTACTGCGTATAGTCACAAACACTTTTTAAGGTTTCTAGTAGCACCACCCTGGCCCCAGAAGTAAAGTGTTCAAGCTATTACTGTACCAGTGCACCGCTCTCTAGATTTCAAATACAAATCAAAAGTTCGAAACAGTTTTTACTCGTCAAAATCAATCCCAACCATTACACTCTATCTGAAGAATCTAGTTAGATCATCAAGACTTGGCTATGAGTGAGCTAGTAGTTCACCTGCAGGTTGTTCTCTTTGATATATTTCCAAATTAGTTTTACAGCATTTGGGCGTACAAATTCGGTTTCAGTTACTCCCAAAAATGCCTGGAGCTCCTTTGAGATGGGCTGAGGTCTAAGCAATCCTGAGGACTTGACAACCCCGATACTTTTATCTCTTTTGCCACTGCAGAGATGTTGACTTGTGAATGATCAGATTGGTATCATACCCAAAAGGTAGAGAGGATAGAATAAATAATCAAAAAGTAGCAGAGCAACATTTGTAACAGCATAGCTAGACTCGTGCAATAGATAAAACCACCTGAAGATTTCTCAGGAGTCCCAATATGCTTGCTCAGTAGCTTGTTCATCTGAAACATGTCTGTTACATCTGTTCCAAACAGTGAACGCAGTACTTCATTGCAGAATATATTCCGTTTGTCATCAGGATCTTGAAGATTATTCTTCTTAATGTAGTCCCACAAACGTTTTGAAACCTGTCACAATTCAGCAAAAAAAAAAATTAGAATTTGATGTAAGTTCCAAAGGCACATTTCAACAGTCACTTGGAGCAAGAAGACAATCTCAACAAGAGGTGGTGAGATTATAAGAAAAAGTAGTCACATTTCACAGTCAGTACTCCTTTCATGAATAACTACCTCAACCCTTGACAATTCCTCTTCACCAACTAGTGCCTGGAGCTCTGGAGAAAGTGTATAGCTCCGGAAAAGACCAGTGGACCCCTTTTTCCTCTCTTTTGGCAAGCTGATATAACAAAGAATAATTTCTTCAGGTTAAAATTATAATCGATTCCCAGGATTTGCTTATAGATTCAAGATCTTAACTATATCCATACTCTCAAGATTATGGAGTTCACATGATAAAAGCTTCAAGGAAAAGAAACCACCAAACGGGCCATCTACAAGCGAAAAAGACTTTTTGAGCTTTGAGATGAATGCTGGCAAGAGGAGGCTGGAATTGGCAGGCGTAGAAGGTCTGATATTAGCGAAGGCAGTAAACAAGGTTGCCAGCACTAAGGGAACTATACCTTCCTGCCTTACATGGATGTCCTTCAGCAGTTTTGTAAGTAGAAATAAGGAGGTTCAATCAAATTGTTGTCTAAAGTTTAAAAACTTAAAGCCACACTCAAAACGTTACAGAAAATGAGGAAAAGTACTTTGAACTTTGGGCACATCATACCACTGAAGGAATACAAAAGGAAAAGTTTGGTGCATTGTTCCAGGAGAAAAGTCTAGATTTGAAAAAATAAATAATTTATCTTCCTGATACATTTGCCCTAGAAAAAATTAGATTCCGATACGTAAGTAATCTCCATGACACTCACCTTAGTTTAACCTAGCTATGAAAAACTTTACAAAAATGGAAATGAAATGCGGGCAATCAGAAAGATAAAATGCCAGCCTCCAGAAACTATAAGCCGTCTCACGCACACTTCCAACAACTAATAACCTCAAATCCAAATTTTCACATTCTGTTGTTCCAGCAGCAATCAAGAACTATGTTAATACCCAATATGTGTACAACAGTCAAGTGGGAAGGCCAACCTTTCAAAACGGAAGGCTGTGAAAACAGCATGCCTTTCCTTCGTAGGATTACACAGAATCCTGGTAAAATGAACCTCAAATGAAGAGGGCCATACAGTATGGAGGGGTGAAGGCCGGAAGAAGCAGCAGCGAGAGAGAGGAAGCGGAGTAGAAATGGGAGAGAGGACAGTGTAAGGAAGGGACAGGAGGGGAGAAGAGACGCAAGGGGTGGGATGGCAAGAGAGATCTAAGAGGATTGTGTGATGGTATAAGAGTACATGTCAAGTATGTCGGAACCATGGGAGTGTATATAAAGGTCTCCTAGAAAAAACTATGCATAAAAGATGAGCAACATAACTGTAAACTACAAATTGTCCATAGGTGGGAGGATAACTGCTAGGAATAGAATCATATCATCTAGCACTATTGCTGAAAAAGGATGTGATACAAGCTGTAGCAGGAGGTAATATGGAACGTTGAC
>CM055106.1:20305720-20426958 GCA_029204225.1 Diphasiastrum complanatum | reverse complement strand
AAGCTAGCAGGTCAGATTGGGAACACAAGTTGCATGCTGCACTATGGGCATTCAGGACAACATATAAAGGGAGCACTGATCAAACACCCTTCCAATTGGTATATGGTTAAGATGTTGTGATGCCAATAGAGTTTTTAGTTCCTTCATTAAGGAATGCCACCACGCAACGTCTTAATGAGTCCAAATCTCTAAAACTACGTCACGAAGCTCTGCAAAAACTCTGTGAAACACGCTTACTAGTTGTGCAATGCACTGGCAGCTGAAAAGGAAAGACACAAAGCTTGGCATGATCGCAGATTACAAAAGAAGGATCTTCGTTTAGGAAATTTGGTCCTAATGTATAAAACCAAGGCGATCAAGGGGAAGTTTAAAATTCACGGGCGAAGGTCCTTATGGGATCAAGGAAATTCTTAATCATGGGGCCATGAACTTAGAATAGCTTGATGGGAAACCATTCGACACACCCATCAATGGGAGCCGGTTGCACAAGTACTGGCCACCACAGTAAGACAGATTCAGATTGGGGGTGACACATTACAAAAAGCTAATCTGCTCAGCCATTACTGCTAGATCTAAGGAGATCAAGCCAAATCAAAGTAAATTCATCAAGATTCAGCCAAATCGGGCAAGATCGGAGAAATCCATCAGAAGATCCTGATAGGGTCTACTACCAAGAGTCCATCAGAACTTTCAGAGCACTACCAATAGTCAGATCAAACCTGGATGAAGCTGATTACCAGTTTACAAAAGTTAAAAATTAAAAAATCTCGAGATCTCGTCAAAAAACACTCTGAAAGAGCACTTTTTTCATGATTTTTTGAAATCCCCGGGGAGATAGCTCTTGAAAATGGGAGTCACCAGATTTGACCTAGATGCATCCACGAAAATCTCTGTGAGAGTTCCTGATGGATGAATCATCATTTTTTAGTGTATGCGAGAGTTCCCAGAAGCAGAATTTTCAGAACCCTCGCAGAGCATCAAGATCATCTTATCAACCAGTGCCTAAATGAAATCAGAGCAGTGAAATTAGCTTGCCTACATGGTTTGATCTTGAAAATCCAATCACAGGAACAAGTTGTACGAGAGATCACTTCCTGTGAGAGTTGAGCTCTCGCAGACAGCCTGAACCCCCGCAGAACCTTCGCATAGCAGTCAAATCACCTTCTGAACTCTCGTAGACTTCCCTGAGGTCTTAGAATTTTGTGAAGAAGGTGCTTGTCAAAATTTGGGTAGAACTGAACAAGGGAAAAGTGAATTTCACCTAATACGCACTCTAAATTCCGCTATATAAGGGCTGAATTCGAGTCATTTGTCACCTTTGCTAGCGAAGCTCTGCTGAAATTTCCATTGAAAATACCAAGTTCTCTGTTTTCAACCAAACTTCTTACTAGTTGTCATCTGCTCATATTAAATACCGATCTGCGCTCTGAACTACAATCATTGTCCTCCAACACTCATTATTCTCAGTTTTCTACTGTTTCCACATCTTTTTCCATTTTCCACCGCTTTTTCTACTTTTCCGACTTTTTCGACCACTAATTATCATTGCCAACATGGCCTCCTCATCCTCTGAAGACTCTGGCGCCAAACAAGTGATCCAGAGTGACATCCTCGAAGCCACGCAGATTTGGCCTCTACCCTCTGACACTCTGATCCAACCATGGCTGCAAATAGCCGGCCCCTCCTTGAAGCAATGGATTTTTATTCGACGCTCTTCCATTCTGAGATTAACGTGGGCCTCTCCCTTCACACTTACGCCACCTGGGACGAGGACAAGGCTCGTTTCCACTTTTGTACCAAGGTACCACATACAAAGTCAGGATTAACGTCGACTCGATGATCACTGTTGGCATTATGTCCGGTGATCGTCAACCCATCTCCCATCGCCACGCCAAGGCTCTGATCAAACCATTCGTCACCCAAACCACACCAAAAATGTCCATCCAGACTAACAATGGTTACTTGATAGAAGCTATCACGGAACCCGTCATTTAAGCGACTGCGCATCTGTTGAATAAGTTTCTAGTTATTTCAACATTTCGCAATGACAGAATCCAGTCTATGATGCTGAGTCAGATAGTGGAATCCTTTCTAGAATTCCCTAACCCCTTCGTTGTGCCATATGACTGGCATAGCTTCCTTATTCGAGAATTAACAAACTCCATCAAACCCAACAATCGTGAGAAAATCACAGCAGGCCCCCTGTTGTGTAACTTTGCTTGCACACTTCTCGAGGCGAAAGTGCACAGTTTCCAACGCTCATCCCTCCTGTCTACCCTTGTGCCACATACTAACCTTTATCCACCATCTCAAGCATCCACCTCCTCCCAACCTGCAGTCATTAACACAACGGCCAGCAAACGAATGCGTGGCGCTGCCTCTACATCCATATCTCCACCTTTTACCCGAAGACGTGTCTCCACTACTGCACTAACCACTCCATCAACCACCGCCACTTCTTCTTCTGTGCAACCCCCCACTCCAATTTCTGTTGCCGCTACCTCTCTTCGTGTTCCATCCACATCTGTTTTTGTCTCCATCCCCGTTTCTTCTGTTGATACCACTCCTACTTCTCTTCCAGTGTCCACAGCTCCATCCATCACCATCACATCCTCCATCACTCCTGCCACCACCGTTGCTCCCCTCACATTCAATCCTTCTGATTCGCAACTGTCCCCCGACACTCTAGCATGGATGCAAGTTATCAATTCTTCACCCCCACGCCAGACACTTTCTGCTCCATCCTCACCTTCTTCCATACTCCACACCACTCTTCAGTTCCCCATTATTTCTCTCGTTCGGAAAGACCATCCTCACCTCTATTTCCATAGTTGTTTCTCACACCCCACTCGCTTCGCCAAAGTTTGCCGAGGGCAGCCAACCACTGCCTGATGACGCATTTGTACAAACAGTTTTTGTAGCATCACCAGATTGGGCTGACTCTACCGCCCCAGATGGCATCAGGACAAATGAAAACCTGATCGAAGACAATGGCGATGGAATTCCACATGTCGTCAGAGCCGATACAACACAAGCCCCTGCCAGTGCCAGTGTACCAGCTGCTCCCACGAATCTAACGACGACGTACCAAACTCTAGGAAAATACATCCTGGATGTGGTAGTGGCCAAAGCTATTCTAGAAAGCAGGGTACTACAGTTGGCAACGAGTATTACACAACTGCGAGTAGACCTCATCAAGTTGTAGCAAGAGCTGATTCTGGCTCAGCAACACGAACAAGCAGGGCACCAGGAGATTGCCAAGCTACAGCAGAAGGAGGAGGGCCTAAACAAATATATTCAAAGCCTCTCCAAAGTGCTGACTGAGGCCTCCACAAAGGTGCGGGAGCTTCAAGCTGAAGCATCCCAACGGCTTGCCCCCATCCAGGCGCAACTTACACTTTTGGAAGCAGAGAACACGCGCCTAGGGATAGAGGTCAAAGGCTTACAAGACGAGAAGCTTGCCGGGTTAGCTCAATCTGCACTGGACACAAGGCCGCTTTCCCAATCAGAGATGAATCTTCTACGACGTTAGGTGCAGATTTATAGCCAAACCCTCAACAACTACCAAGCGGAGTTCAATAAGTATTGGAAAAGCGCAACACAAGACTCGTCCAAGACAAGCAAGCCCTCAAGGCATGCCAAAAATACATGGAAACAAAGGCCCAGCCCACCCCCGTGGTAATCCCACCACCACCTAATTTTGACGCTGCACAGGCTAGTACCAACCAAGATCAGAGCCAACAGGAAGCAGGGGGATTTCAACCAGATCAAGGGTCCAAAGGCCAAGACCAAGGGCAGACAGATGCAGCCATTGAGACGCGAGACCAGAGCCAAGGCGCAACCACCAGCTAGGGCCAAGCAACATCATCCAGAGGGTCGCGAACGATATCTACCAGCCGGGCCTTCCGAAGACCGAAGTCCGTGGAGGAGAACATCAATGAATTTTTATCCAAATATCCCCACGAGTCATCAAGCGGCAGTTAGCAGATATCATTCTCATCCTAGACCATCAAGGGAAAAGAACTACAAGCCTTACCTGCCCTCCAACCACAACTGGAGTGGCGACAACAATTATTTGAGAGAGACCCTGCGGTCATCAGGGCTTACGTGATGAGTCCGCAACAGATACGGGTGAACGCGCATTTTCTACCGTGTCCAAAAAGATCCAAATGAGTGGAATGCGGCACTCCTCTGGACCAGATCACACTCAACAATTTCAACTGGCCAATCATCAAATCCAAATATGGGTGGACAACGGATGTAGACGCCAGAAGAGCTCTTTCCGCATTCACCAGTCACTACATCAATTGTCCCGATCCCACAGTCCGCAAGACAGCCACTTATGCCCGGGACTTAGAATATTTAATGGGCATTGAAATAAAATGGGATGATTTCCTTCCCTCCATATTTTTTGATCCAAATAAGGCGCTCGCTTTCGACAAAGTTGAAGACCAGCTGCCAGTCGCTCACATATATTACCGAGCTACATTCCTTGGAGATCCCTGGACGAAACGATTCCAAGCATGAATGGATCAGGAATGGCTAACAGGAGTCCACAAGTCCTTCCACACGCCAAAGGACTCGAAGAAACTGGACCGTCTCAACTTCATGGAAGACGTTACGGGCTATCTCATCCACCAGAGGCGGTCCAAGAGAACGCTCTACTAAACCGGCAGAGTGCCAAGGGACCGGCAATGCTTTAGGCCATGGGTCTTGTTGGGGGTATTCCCAACAAAGTGTAAATAAATAAAATCCTCCAATAAAATGTGTTGCGAGGGCATGGCATCTTGCATGTATAAGCCCATGGCCCAATGAGCACGCAATTGAAGTTGTAAATAAAATAAACTTGACTTGGGCCTTGTAATTAAAATAAAACTAGAGGCCCAATGTCATTTTTAAACTTAGAGATCACTTCTTAGAGTTGGGTCCAAATTGGGACTCACATGAATCTTATGATTCCTGATGTACTTTTTGTGGACCCTTGGATCAAGTTGGATCCAAGATGAATGGATAGAATCATTGTGAGTATTAGCCAATAAGATTGAGGGGCAAGGGCCTTCCCCATTTTATAAAAAGGCACCATTTGTACACTAATTCCATGATTAAAGAGAAGGAGAAAACTCTATAATTTTTGGAAGAGAAGCATCCTCATTTGCTATTCACTACTTGCTATTGCTCTTGATTGTTTGCCATAGTGAATGTTTTTTCATTAGCAAGCATAAGGAGCATTTGAACTAACCTCCACCCTCACTCTCCATCTCTCTCTTTCTCTTCTCTTCTCAATCTCTTCTTCTCCATTCCTTCTCTTCAACCAAAACTATGATGAGTGTTAGTGTAGAGGAATAGAGTTAAAGAGGAGTAGTATAGTGGTGAGTAGAGTTAAGGTGGGAAGTAGAAAATTAACTAAAAGTAGCATCTATGCATAGTTAGGCACCTATCTAGTGATCTAACCTTTGTTGACAGGCGGAAGGGCTATACTACGAGAGAATTCGACCCCACAGTTACTTATATAGATTGGCACATTGTTATTTTGAGTCTAGTCAAGCCTTGAAAACCTCTATTCTAGTCAATAAAGTATTAATATGACATCATCGCTTAGGGCACTTGAATTATGCATCTGTTTTGAACATGTCTAGACAATCCATGGTTCTTGATCTCGACTATCCTTCTGGTAAGGTTGATCTCCCTGTCCGTCATAGATCTTTGGAAAGCAGGCTAGGATTCCTTTTAGATCAAACCATAGGCATGCATCAAAAGGTCTGTTAGATCTTATTCATACATATATATGTGGACCTATGCAAACTCCTTCATTACTAGATGCAAGGTATTTCAGTACTTTTATTGACAAATTCTCCAAAAGAACAATTGTTTATTTCATTAAATAGAAATCAGAGGCTTTCATCAAATTCAGACAATTCAAAGAGCATGCTGAGAATCAAACATGACGTCATTCTTGTGAGTCATGCCTTGACTTATGATGACAATGTAGAACTTATTGATGAGCAGATTCTAAATCATATGGATCTGACCAGATTTGGAGTGCATAATGTTCCTGATGAACCAACAATAAAACTGGCCAAAACAGTTATATTGAAAGAAGACATGATCACATGGTCAATGATGAAAAAACAGGCCAAGCAACATTATAATACGGTCCTGAAATGGGAAAATCCTCCTCAAAACATTGATTTAGAGAATGTGCCACCCTTACTGGATAAAGGCAAAGGGAAAGTCAAGGATAATTCTACAAGTCAAAATTTTAGCAAGACATCATCGTCTCGAAAGTCATCACCTCCACAATCAATCCCTGCTAAGAAGGCTAAGCAAAGATCCAAGACAAGTCCTTTTGACAAAGAACAAACAGATGTCGTCCAACATGATATGCCCGAACATTTTAAATGTTATACACTGGATGATGTGATTATCATGTTACCTAAAGCACATCGTGAACCCGAAGACCAAGTGCCAGAATCGAAAGATGTTTACGATGGCCTAGCTAGGACACAACCAATGAATCTTGCTGAACCAAGAGAACCAGAAAAGGTTGTCCAAGTTGGATCACAACTTAATCCTGAACAGTATCAAGCACTCCGAACGTTACTTATTAAGTATCAAGATTGGTTTGCATGGACTTATCAAGATCTAAAGGGTTTTCTTACGTCAGTTTACATACCATACCTTTAGTACCCGATGCAGTTCCAAAGGTTAAAAAGTTCTATCGCTGTAATCCTAATGTTGCAAATTTGATAAAGAAAGAGCTTCAGAGACTGCTTGACAACGATTTCATTTATGAGATCGAACATACCGAATGAGTTTCACCGATTGTCATTGTTCCTAAGAAGAATGAGAAATTGAGAATTTGTGTGAATCTTTGAAGGCCTTGAACAAAGTGACACGGAAGAATCACTTTCCGTTACCTTTTACTGAAAGCATTTTGGATCGTCTTGTTGGAGCGGAAGCTTATAGTTTCCTGGATGGATTTAGTGGTTACAAACAGGTTAAGATTGCACCTGCAGATCACCACAAAATAGCTTTTGCAACAAA
Source organism: Diphasiastrum complanatum (assembly GCA_029204225.1). NCBI lineage: Eukaryota > Viridiplantae > Streptophyta > Lycopodiopsida > Lycopodiales > Lycopodiaceae > Diphasiastrum > Diphasiastrum complanatum. Next base: position 20,419,914 of record CM055106.1, on the reverse strand, counting down.
ATGGGGCACCTAGGCTTACAAAATAATGCCGTTTGGACTCTATGATGCACCAAGTTTGTTCCAAAGAGTAATGCAACTTGCTTTTAAAGATTATTTACAGAAATTCTTTGAAATTTACTTGGATGACCTAGGAGTCCATAGCACATATGGAGAAAGTATTTGAAAGATGTCGCAAATATCAAATTTATCTAAATCTAGAAAAATGCCAAATATGGGTTTCCCATGGAGTTGTGCTTGGGCGTGTGATATCGAGACATGACATCGCCACAGATTATTCTAAAATCAAGGTTATTGTGGAACTGCCACCGCCAACAAAGATTCGTGAAGTTTATGTGTTTACGGAGTTAACATTCTATGCGGAAATTCTGATCTAGTGGAGAGTGCAGATTAGAGATGCAATCACTGACTGATTGCCAACCATCGAAATCATAAACAACATCCACAAGTAACAGAGTGATGGAGGAGCTCACATAAAGCAAAGAGCTCATAAAGCAAAAGCATCTTTATTACAAAGAGACTGATACATATACAAGTAAAGGTCCCCTTTGCATGGGGACGCCACGTGGCATAGACCTAATAAATGCATGAAATTCACTATTGGCCTCTACGTGGCATTTTAGGCTATATACAGGTAAAATCTGTTATCGGCCTGGAACAAGCCCCTGGGCTGACATTTTAACTAAAGCCTACCAAACTAAAACAGTACATAACTGTAAACCACAATCACAGTTGAGCTTACTATTTCTAACTCTCTCTCTTAAGCTCAAGTGTGGTTTAAATATCAACCTAATTGTACACTTATTACAGTATCACAGTTGAAGTTTTTATAAATAAACCAAATCAAATCTAAGCTCAAATGTGATAAGAGTATCAGAATAAAAATGTGCAGCCATGTCTTGGAGTGTCCGTATAGATCATATGCAATTTTCCTGCTACCTGTACTCGACTCACACTCAAGTACACAGTCAAAGCATTTGACTTCACAAGGAATCAACCAAACACCATGCTCTCAACAAGAGTCTGTCACACTTTGAACTTGACTTGTTCACCATCCAACTTGAAACACAAGCGGACCACATGAGACACAAGACTCACACCGAGGAAACCTCACTGCCACCATGAGATTATCATCCTCCATACTCATCGCAAGTGCAAAGAGCATGCTAGCCCATGCCTCTCTTCCAAAGAAATTCTGGGCAAAAGTTGTTACTACAGCAGCCTACCTTCAAAATTGATCCATCTCAGAGGCCTTGAATGGCAAGACACCTTATGAGGTGTGGACAGGATCGAAGCCATCACTCACAAATATTCGAGTGTTTGGATGCATAGCCTACTCATAGATCCCTGCTGATCTAAGTAGAAAGCTAGACAACACCAGCAAAAGGTCGATCTTCATCAGCTATTCCTCAGACCATCAAACATACAAGCTCTTCAATCTGGACTCTCAGAAGACCTTCATGAGCAGAAATGTCATTTTTATAGAAGATCAGTTAATCGACCACAAGGGGAAAGCTACTTTGAATTCAGATCCTAGAATCGACACCAACAACTTCGAACAACTTAGGACTGATCAGAAGATCGACACTGACATTGACACTAACTCCAACAACGAGGGAGTCCCTCAGCAAAATGAATCGCATCAAAGGATCGCAGTTCAATCCAAAAGATCGAACCTATCAAGATAGTCTCCATCCCGATTTACGGATGATCTGGCCTGCTACTTTGTGCAGGAATCAAACGTTGTTTCAGAGGCAATGTCAACACTTGATGTTGATCAAGAGAAGACCAATGCATCTTTTAACGAGAATGGTTTTATTCCAAACTCGACAGACTCGAATTTTTGTTTTCAGTCTGTATCGAATCTCTTGATAATCATCACCTTTTATGTAGATGATATGTTACTATTTAGTAGCACTTTGAATCTATTGAAGGATTCAAAATGCATGTTATCTCTATCAAAAGGTCATCATCTCAGATTTATAGATATGTTAAAACTGAAGTTCAAAGCTTTTTAGGATCCACATTAAGGGAGAGTGTTAGTTTTCATATGCTCAGTCTTAAAGAAATCGTTCAAGTAATGAGCATCCTAAAAACCGAAGGCCGACTACATGTTTTCGGACCTTCACATTTTTTCCCTTTGAGATTTTTTGTTCTTAACCATTTTTTAGACACCTTCGCCTTTTTCAGACCTTCGCAAAAAAAGCTGCACAGTGGCCAGAATGCCTTAGAAACCATTTTAAGTCACCTTTGTCTTTTTTGCCATTTTTGCCACTTTGCGAAAAAAGTGACAAAGTGGTCAGAATGCCTTAGAAAACCATTTTAAGACACCTTCGTCTTTTTCGGCTTTTTCACTGCCTTTAGTCTAAGGCACCTTCGGCTTTTTCACCTTCTTCGTTGCCTTCAGTCTAAGGATGCCTTCGGGATTTACATACCTTTAGTCTAAGGGCACCTTCAGAATTTGCGTACCTTCAGTCTAAGGGCACCTTCGAGTTTTTTTGCATTTTTCGAGTTTTTTTTGCGTTTTTCGCGTTTTTGCTACATTGGCAGACCGACGTCGCCAACTTATCATCAACCCCAAAAACAGCTTGAGAAACAAATATCCTAAGGGCGGTTACCAACTTTGTACATTTGCAAAACTCGAGTAAATGGCAGTTAAGGCATAAGATACTTTTCTCTTGACACTTGTAAATATATATACTAGATGAATCAAGCTATGTAAGTGTTAATTGAATTTCTTTTTCAATCAGAGTTATCTGTGGCCAACATTTATCACACTTAGCAAGCTGAAGTTATTACTTCAAGTCATTGTACTCACTGTTGATATTAATCAGAGTGCAATTTTTGTCTCACTAATGTGTTGTTCATTTGCATAATTTGTATGAATCATTCTACTTGAATATTTTCTGCTGCTAACTGTTGTATTTCCATTCCTACGTGCCTATGCTCAAAGCCTCGAGCTTCCGCTGCCAGTCATTCCCTCGCTTTACGACAGTCTCTACAACTGCATTTGCCTGTTGATCAAATCGCTTCTTGTTGGCATTCTTTGCTTTCAATATTCTATAATCTTGAATCTCATGACTAGTGCATTTGCAATACTTACAAAACATCTTCTTTTTCAGTTGTGGACTCGATAATTGTTCTTGATTCTATATCGGCTTCCAATTGTTTCGAGCTTTTCTTCTTCTGAGAGCCTTTGTTTGTATATAGGACATGTGATAATGGATTCGATGAACTGTCTCCACTTTTTTTATTGTCTTCTTGCAGCAACATACCAATTATTCTGGAAAGAGTTAAATCTAAGTGTGTCGATATCATCATTACCTAGTTTTCTTATGTAGGTGGCAAACTCAATAGCAATGTCAGATTGCATCTTGATCATCAATAGTTAATTCGACAACTGCCATCTGCTGGAAGAGATTCTTGAATGTCATGTGCTGTATGTAATTGGCCCATGAGCTTACTAATGAATTACCAAAAATAGCCATGGAGCTAAAGTAGACTAGAACTAGTCATTAGAATTGTTAATAAAAAGCGCAAACAACCACGACATGTTTGTATTGGCGGGAATTATAAAAATGGTTGTAAGGCCCAAATTAAGGTAATCAAATGTTAATTAGAGGCACTAAAGGCCCACTATAAATAGAGGAGTTCTTGCTAATTTGGAGGCTATTCTACTTTTATGATTTTTGAACTTTTGGTGATCTTGAAGCTTCTCTTTGAGAGCTTTCTTGATAGTATTGATGGTTCATGTGCCTACAATCACATGAGAGCTATGATCATGCTCTAGATTTAGGCCTAATCTTGTTAATGATCAATAATAACGAATAATGGATTCTATCTTTACCCATTTTGGTGAAGTTCTGCTACATTTAGTTAGTTTCTCGAATTTTGACTAGTTTCTTGATTTTTTGGTTTTCCATTGTAATTTGATGTTTAATGAATGGATTAGATGTTTGAATTCTAAGATTGGCACATGACAATTTTGGTATTAGAGCATCAGATCCTTTTCCCATCAAATTCGGTAGAGTTTTTTTGTTCTAGTTTCTTGATTTTTCAATTTCCAACAAGTTTTGATTCAATTTTTTACCATTTAATCTTCATTTTTGGTGTGAATTCATGTTGTAGATCACTAGGTCTTTTGTTTAGCTTCTTGGAGGTACTAAGATTTTCTGATTTGGAGCTATAATGACCAATTTGCATTATTACCTTCATTGATGATTATAGCAGATGCATTTGGATTTATTTTATAAACAAAAAATCAGAAGCTTTTGCTAAGTTCAGGGAATTCAGGGCATTAGTTGAAAAGAAAACAGGATGTCGCATCAAGACTTTGAGATTTGATGAAAGTGGTGAGTACTTTTCGACAAAGTTTATTGATTTTTGCAAGGATCAAAAGATCAAGAGACAGACTACAACACCTTATTCACCACAACAAAACGGAGTTGCAGAATGAAAGAACAGCTTTGTTATGTCCATGTCCAATATGAGGGATTTAGAATAATCATATGAGGGCCCAGACCTATATTTGGACATAGGAGCACTTGCATGGTGTTTGACTGTTATAATGCAAGAATAGGAGCTCAATAGCTTATTATAGGATTGCATGGAGATCCTAAGGGGATTATTCTCTCCTCTTGGAGAGAATATATACCATGGAAACTCACCCATATCCCTATTGGAATTTTAGATTCATGAGCCAGGATCCTCTCCTCTGTTGTATTCATTCACCGTGGCTTGGGGGTGAATTGGTTAGGGTATTTACTAGACTTTTTCTTTGGTTGGGTGCTTTATGCTCCACAGGTGTCCTTCTGGTTTTCATGTGATAGGATTCTTGAATATCTTTACTTGGCGATCATTATAGTGGTATCAGAGCTTGGATCACATCAATCAGGAGGTGGGGCTTTGGAGGAGGCCTCTATGTATACCCACGAGCTGGTGAATCCAATTTTACAATACTTTGGATTCCACCTCTTACAACTGAGTAAACCCCATTCTATAAAGATTTGGGTTCCACCTCTTACATGATAATAGGAATTAAGTTGAGAGAGTCTAAGTTACTAGCTCCCACATAGTTTTCCATCTTATATGTGACAGTTCTTGTGAATCTAACAGATCGATCTTTATAATTGATTTTCACAGTTGGTCCATTTCGAACAGATTTCAAAAATCTCAGTTTTTTGTAAATTCTTAAATTGGTCCTTAGAAGTTGTTGGTGTTTTAAATCAACCGGATATTGATTAATTTTTTTTTGCTTAATAATGTGAAAGACCTTGCTAAGTAATATCGGCCAGTTATGAAGGTCCAATAAATTTCACTTGTTAGTTGAAGATTTTAAATCTGTGGACTAATTAAGCTAATTTTGCATTTCAGGAAATCAATATGGCAGATGATAATGCAGTTGCAGCTCTCGATGGTCAGGTGCCTATGCCTACCTATTCGCAGACTTGCCAGTCGTTAAGCCAAGCGCGTAATGAAATAAACAACAAGAACACTTTAAGGGCTCAATAGATGGAATCAAGTGAAGACTCTATCTGCACCAAATTTGGCCTTTCAACCTAAACCATTTTCGGGGGAGAAGAAAGAGAAAAAACCCGAGGTTTTAGATGACTGGTTAACCAAGTGGACAATTATTTTAATCTACACGAAATTCTTGAAGATAAAAAGATTGAGAGTGTTATTCTATTCTTCTGAGGGAGAGCTTTATCATGGTGGCGTGACCTACAACCAGAACCTACCACATGGGAACAGTTCATGGGAGTGTTCAGAAAGTCGTTTGTGGTTGTGGACATCTCGGAATTCTACCAAAGATTTGTCAACTGCAAAATGAGTACTTAGAGTTTGGACTCGTACCTACAAGATTTTATGGATTTGTGGAACAAGGTTCCCTCATTCGATGCAAAACTGACACTATGGCAGTTTATCCTAGTTCTGCTAGCAGATTATCAGAATGAGTGCAAGCATAATGTGCTTCAAACTTTCGATGACGTCGTACGGGTCGCGAAAGCATATGATTCCACAGTGGCGGCATCTATAAAGCAATTACAGGCTAATTCATCTAGACCTAGCCAAAAGAAGGGCAAAAAAAGAGTTCATGAAAATAAATCCAAGTATTTTGATGAACTAGATCAAGCTGCATCTGAGTTTAGACAAAATAAACATTTGTCCCGAAAAAAGACTAGAAAAATGAATGTGTGTTTTCATTGTAGTAACCTGGACGCGTTATGAAATTCTGCCCAGAACGAAAGAAAGGCGCAACTCACATCATTAACAAGGTTGGAAATTAACAAGGTTAATTGTGAGTGTGATTGTTCTTTTGGTACTGCTTCATTCTTGTCAAATGAATCATTTCATTTGAAAGGCATTGTTAAGGGACATGAAGTTAGTATTTTAGTGGACAGTGGATCTACTCATAATCTTATTAACTCTGATATGGTGCATAAACTCGGCCTGGAAACTGAAGCCAATAACCATAGATATCGAGTATATCTAGCTAGCTTTAGGTGCGGAGTTTTGAGACATGGGATATTAAAGTTCCAAGACTCCTAGTATGGATCCAAGATTATAGAGAGTTAATAGATTTCCATGTTTTAGATTTAGCATGTATGGATATACTTCTAGGGTATGAGTGGTTATTTAATAAGCATCTTGATATAGATTTTGAGAAGCATGTTCTCTCTTTTCAGGAGGGTAATGAAATAGACAAATATGTACATCCATCTGGGATGAATTCATTTGCAAATGTAATGGAAATTTTTGATTTGCAGTATGAAGCTTATTCTTTATATGCTAAGCCCATTTTGGATTTTACTGAAATGCATCTAAGTAGTTGTGGATTGTCAAAGGTTCTTAACTCAGACTTAGATAATGAGCAAATTGAGATGAATAAGATATTGTCTGAATTTAAAGATGTGTTTCCATGATATATTACCTCATGGAATACCACCGTCCAGGTTGGTAAACCATAAGATTGAGTTAATTCCAAGTAGTTGCCCTATCTCTAGACAACCATACCGGTTTTCTCAAAAAGAAGAGATAGAGATTACTAAGAAAATTGAAAATTATATAAAGATTGGTCATATTCAGCCAAGTAAGTCACCATGGGGTGCTTCTATTCTTCTGAAAGCAAAGAAAGATGGAGGCTTTGGATGTGTGTTGACTACAAGGGGTTGAATAAGGTAACTATTAAAAATAAATATCCAATGCCTCGTATGGATGGTCTGGTAGATTAATTAGGTGGAGCAAAATACTTCACAAAGATAGATCTTAGAATCGGATATCATTAGATTAGGATTCATTTGAGTGATGTATAAAAGATTGGTTTTCGGACGAGATTAGATCATTTTGAATTTCTCGTGCTTCCTTTTGGGTTGACGAATGCACCAGCTACGTTTCAACAGATGATGAACGATCTTTTATATCCCTATATGGGAAAGTGTGTGGTTGTATTCTTAGATTATATTCTCATCTATAGTAGGAAACTTAAGGAGCATTTGAGTCATCTTAAGACTGTCTTAGGTATTCTCAAACGAGAGAAACTGTATGCTAAAGAATTTAAATGTGAGTTCTTTAAGCATGAGTTATTGTACCTTGGTTATAAGGTCACCCGTAGTGGGTTGAAGATAGACGAGAGTAAGGTCACGACAATGCTTGAGTGGCCGATACCGAAGATGGTTAGAGAAGTTAAATCTTTTCTTGGTTTTACAATTTTATTTCATAACTCAAGTGAAGATTATGCAAAGGCAGTGACGCCTTTAAATAATTTGACTAAAGGTAGAGTTAATAAGAAGAAAAAGAGAGGTCAATCTAATCCGCCTATTGAGTGGAATGAGGAATTGAACGAATGCTTTGAAAAGCTCAAACAGATGGTTGCTTTAGCTCCTATTTTACAGATCGTGAATCCAGATATACCTTACGTCGGCGAACAAACACAAGTGATTCAAATGATAGGAGTAGTTCTTCTACAGAACGATACGTTGATAGCGTTTGAAAGCAAGAAACTCATAGGGCCTCAGTTGCATTATACAACTTAGGAGAAGGAGTTATTTGCTGTGATACATGCACTTAGAACCTAGAGGAATTACCTTTATGGTAGTCAGTTTATAGTATATACAAATTGTGAAAGATTTCAGATCCTTAAGATCCAATCTACTTGAATGATCTTTGGTTAGAAAGAGAAATACACTACCAATTTCACCAATGTAGAAAAATCAGCATCTACACACAATTTGAGATGCAAACACTAATAGAACTTGATCAAACTTGAATGAGATGATTATCTACTGTTGTTGTACGTACAAAACCATCAAGCTACTGTATTTCACACGTGTGGATCCAAAAATAGCAAATATAGATCATTCTACACATAGAATTGCAAGCAATCACCAAGATAGTGCACCAATGGATAGTGGAACCCAAGAGAACCATGTATAAGCATGAAATGAGATAGAGAAGAGAGAAGATGACTCTCTCCACGAGTTACATCCTTTTATAACACGTCCAAACCCTATTTGGCCACTTGGCTTTTCCACCAAAATGCTAACCCTACCAATTTTGGGTCTAGATTCAATGTACCCAACTTATTCAAATTGAATCTACTCAAACTCGCATTCTATCCTTCCCACACTTTCAAAAAGTGTTATTCAAATGAGATTTAGACTAATGAACTTTGAAAAGTCAACCTCTAAGTCTAAAACAAGTTTTGGCCTCAATATGCCAAATATGAAAATATTGCAAAATGTGATGAAAGTAGTTGAATCTTTCACACTCCCTCTTCAACTAGTTTTAGCATAGACTTTGATAATACTCCAAGTGAAGTCCTATGATTCATGAAGAAGTCTTTTCCCAATGCTTTGGTGAAGATATCAGCTACACATTCCCTTGAAGACACATGTTGAAGCTCCACCTCCTTTGCAATGACTCGCTCCCTCACAAAATGATATTGTATCTCAATATGCTTGCTCCTAGCATGAAAGATAGGATTGGATGCCATTCTTTGGGCTGATTGATTGTCACAAAAGATGATTGGGCTCTCTTAAAAATCCAGCAAGTGAAGATACTTGATCATCTTTTTGATCCATACCATCTCCTTTGTGCAATGTGTAAGAGCTTTGTACTCGGCCTCACTAGATGACAATGAGATAGTGGCTTGTTTCTTTGACATCCATGATATAGCTCCATCACCTGTGAAAATACAATAAGAACTAATGGATTTCCTATCCATTACATCTCCAGCATAATCCAAATCTGAAAATCCAAAAAGATTAGGTGATGATCCCTCATACAATATGCCAAAATCTCGAGTTCCAATGACGTACCTCAAAACTCGCTTTCCTAGCTTCCAATGCTCCCAGCATAGTTTTTGCCAATAGAACTTTGATCCATCATAAGAATGATCTTCTTCCTAAGAATAGACCTTCTTTCAATGATCATGTAATGCTCAGTGGCTTTTGAGTAAGGTAGGATGCTTCTCTCATTTGGAAGGTCTTGAAGCTACTGACATTTTTCAACTTATTTTATTCAACTCTTGAAATGTTGATTCTAGGTTATAGGATAGTCTTCTTGTGCACTGTGGGTAAATTACCTTCCACCCTGTAAAGTACATCTCTACCAACAATCACTTTGTTAGTAGAAGGAATGTAAACCTTGTAGGCTTTACTCACCTCACTATATCCAACAAAAATATCTCTTCTTGAAGATGGATCCTCCTTGGTTCTATCATCAAGAGTAATGTTGACATAGCATGTGCATCCAAAGGTTCTTAGAAAGTTGACACTCTCTTGAATAGCATCTCAAAAGGTGTCCTTCCATCCAAAATAGCACTCGGCCACCTATTGCACAAGAAATTGGCACACAACAAAGCTTGATCCCATAATGGTTTGTCAAGATTAGCACTTAACCTCATAGATTTAGCACTTTCACATAAAGTTCTATTCTTCTCTTTTAGATCCTTAAGATCCAATCTACTTGAATGATCTTTGGTTAGAAAGAGAAATACACTACCAATTTCACCAATGTAGAAAAATCAGCATCTACACACAATTTGAGATGCAAACACTAATAGAACTTGATCAAACTTGAATGAAATGATTATGTACTGTTGCTGTCCGTACAAAACCAGCAAGCTACTGTATTTTACACGTGTGGATCCAAAAATAGCAAATATAGATCATTCTACACATAGAATTGCAAGCAATCACCAAGATAGTGCACCAATGGATAGTAGAACCCAAGAGAACCATGTATAAGCATGAAATGAGATAGAGAAGAGAGAAGATGACTCTCTCCACGAGTTAAATCCTTTTATAGCAGGTCCAAACCCTATTTGGCCACTTGGCTTTCCCACCAAAATGCTAACCCTACCAATTTTGGGTCTAGATTCAATGTACCCAACTTATTCAAATTGAATCTACTCAAACTCGCATTCTATCTTTTCCACACTTTCAAAAAGTGTTTATTCAAATGAAATTTAGACTAATGTACTTTGAAAAGTCAAAGTACTTTTGTAATCAGAATGATCTGAGGGGTCATAAAGCTCATTGGGCTGAGCTTATGTAGGAATTTGATCATAAGATCCGATATGTCAAGGGCAGCTCTAACCAAGTTGCAGATGCACTTAGTCAGATTGGTGAATTGAATGAACTTTCATTCACCCAGATTTCTATTGATTATATCTTTCACTGAGAGGGAGGTGTGAAATAGATTCTCATTTTGGTCTCATCTGAAAGATGGTGGAGACATGAAAAAATGAAAATAGAATAAAGATTTACTCATGAGATTTCCAGGTTCCTAGGAATTATTTCGGAATGAGAAAGTTTGTGTACTAGCAGATGATGAGATAAAGAAGAGAATTCTTTATGAATGTCATGATGTTCCTTGTGTAGGTCATCTAGGTATACACAGGACTCTAGACTTGGTCATAAGAGAGTTTTATGGCCAAAACACAAGCCATTTGTCGAGTATTATATGATTAAATGTAGACCTTATCAAAGTTGAATGCTTAAAGACGAGAGGGTTGTTACATCCCCTAGATATCCCTCAGAAATGATGGGAAAGTATATCTATGGATTTTGGGGTTGGACTTCCAAGGACCCAACACCAAAATGATTCTATTTGGGTTGTGGTGGACAGGTTAACAAAGTTAGCTACATTTACACCAGTCAAGTCAACTGCTAAGGCTTTGGATTTAGCCCAGATCTTTGTGGAAAGATTATTTAGGCTTTATGGACTACCAAGTGATATAGTTAGTGATAGAGATGTTAAATTTACATATCACTTTTGGTCAGCTATATTCCATAAGCTAGAAACCTCGCTTAGTTTTAGCTCTACTGATCATCCTAAATCAGATGGCCAGACTGAGAGAACTAACCAGACTCTGGAGGATATGTTGAGAACGTATGTGTCTCATAGGCAATCTCAGTGGGAAGATTACGTTCCTTTGATTGAGTTTGTTTATAATAGTAGAAAACATTCTGCTACTAATTATAGTCCGTTTATGCTGATGTACGGTTTTCAACCTACATCTCCAATAAATGTGGAGACGAAATCTGTTAAGATCCAAAAAGTTGCGTATGTTTTGCATGATATGTATGAGATTTTGCAAGTGGCCCGTGATTTTGGAACTTGAATAAGGAGGGATTTGGAATAATTCCTGACATTAATAATGAGGGATTTGGAATAACTCTTGACGTGGATAGCCGGCACTCCAGTTGTATGTGGTTATTAGTTATGCCTTGTCATTCCGAGGGTGGTCAATCAATTAATTAATAATCATATGAGGGCCCAGACCTATATTTGTACATAGGAGCACTTGCATGGTGTTTGATTGCTATAATGCAAGAATAGGAGATCAATAGCTTATTATAGGATTGCATGGAAATCCGAAAGGGATTGTTTTTCCCTCTTGGAGAGAATATACCATGGAAACTCGCCCATTTCCCTATTGAAATTTCAGATTCACGAGTCAGGATCCTCTCATCTCTTGTATTCATTCACTCTGGCTTGGGGGTGAATTGGTAAGGGTATTGACTAGCCTTTTCCTTTGGTTGGGTGGTTTATGCTCCATAGGCGTCCTTTTGGTTTGCATGTGGCAGGATTCTTGAAGATCTTCACTTGGCGATCATTATAAGATCCATTGTTGAGATGGCCAGGGCAATGCTTTTGCAAGGGTTTGCCAGGTACTTTTTGGGCAAAAGCTTGCAACACACCTATGCACATCCTGAATCGGTGTCCTCCAACAAAATCTATGGAAAGTAAGACACCCCATGAAGATTTTACTAGAAAGAAACCTAATATTTCGCATTTGAGAGTATTTGGTTGTGATGTTTATGCTCATATTCCTGAGGAGAAACGAAAGAAATTGGATGCAAAAGTTGTCAGGTGTATTTTCCTTGGATATGATGAGAAGGCCAAGACATACATTATGTATGATGCAAATGCATAGAAGTTTGTGATTTATAAAAATGCTACATTTGACGAGATGGGTCAAGGTGAACAATCTGAAGTCATCATTGAACCTTTTGATGAGGGAGCGAAAGTACAGGTCAAGAAGGAAGATTTGATGCGGAAGATCCAATGGACAAAGGCAGGTTTGATGCTGAAATCCCTAAGAGAGTATCGAAATGATACTTATTAGTCACATGTGATGCCAAGAAGGGATACTCCCAAATCTAGTGAACGAGAAAAAAGGTCAAGCATAAATTGGAAACCTCTTGCGAGATTAGAGATGAATCTAGCCCTAATGGATTCCGTGCTCAAGGCTCAAGAACCAAAAACTTTTGATGAAGCAAAGGAGTACAATGAGTGACGTGCAACTATGGAAACATAAAATTTGAGCAGTTGGTACTATGGAGGATATCAAAGAGAACAAATTTCAATGTGAATCTCCATTGAATATGTTCACTTTTTCTTTTCTATTTTGACATCTTTTCATAATGCCAAGTGATCCAAGGGACTGGTATCTCATGTATATCTCGTGACAAGTTACGCCAAAGAAAAAAGTTTTCACGCCGTAGGACTTCACCCTCCGAGGCCATTCCGCCGTGGAAAGGGACTTCAGCCTCGGGCACTTCCCCGTATACTTCTGGCAACAGGTTCATGATGGAATGAATTTGAGAGTCTGTATGATCAAACCTACAGGGAAAGCTTCCTAAGGTTGCAGCTCCATATAATAATAGGGGAAGGTGTTTCTCAGATTTGAGCGTAGTACACTAGGAAATTTGGGATATTGTATAGGCGGCATCATGAATGCCAAATATTTTCTGGCGAATTAGTTTGTGCATTCCTGAGGATTTATAAGATATCTGAAAACAGTGAGCTGCAATTCTAAAGAGAACAATCAGATTTGGAGTTTGAATCAAGAAGTGATCAAGATTGTCTCTGCCAAACATTTTCCGGTGACGTTTGTGCACCGCTGAAGATTTGTAAGACATCTTGAGATACAGCATGAGTGAGCTGCAATTCTAAAGAGAGCAATTAGATTTGGAATTTGATCAAGATTTTCTCAACAGTCAGTCTCCATTTAACTCGTCGCGCAGAATGCCTATCAAATGCTTTACGTGTGTATTATATAAGCACACAAATGTCAAGATGCGGAAACTGATCTTGAAGTTTCTGCGTTTAAGAGGTCAGATCACTCATGAATAAGACTCGTAAATTTGAATTTGAAGGACTTTCGAAACCGTTTGCTTGTAGAGTTTCAATTAGGTGCTAAATCTGCTTCGAGAGATATCGTAATTTATTATATAATTAGCAGTTTCCAAAATTTCCTATTATTGATCCGTTCTGAATTAAGTCTCTATACTGCCTTAATAGGAAAATCTAGAGCTGCGAAGCATCGGCATATAATACACAACCAACGGCAAAGCTCGTCAACAAGAATGCGAATTGAACTGCTAGCAAAAGTATACGGCCAGTTTCGCTGCTAACTTGTATCGGAAAGTGCTACTGTAGTGAAATGAAACTGTCTTTCCCGTTTCCAGTGGTCCTCCATTCAAAACAAGGCAGTTGTCGTATGCTAGTTTTCTGAAAGTGGCAGGATTAAGTCCGGTATATGAGTGAAAGTCCCCGCAACTAACATGTATCTTGTGAGCAGTACATCCGGCCATGCAGTTGTTAGATATCTGAACATGAAATTGAGGATAGCCTAATTCTGGTGCTGTTTCCCTTTGCTCAATCTGGATATCTTTAACCATGCATGAGCGAATATCTGCGAGAAAACCTGACACATTACAAGTCCGAATCAGTGAATCTGTAGCGAACTAGCCTAGAATGCACATTCAAAATTACCTGCGGCGTATGCAATCAGAAGTTTGCGCCCAGCTTGCATATTTGGCGCGTTCTGACTGATAAGTTTTGACTCAGCATTCGTTGCTGAAGCATTTTTCTCTATACAGATGCTATAATGAGACAGTTGCCGCAACTCTAATCACATTGCAACCAAAAGGAGCTCATACGTGAGTTGATCTACAAATGTGAACGAAAAAGAGAAAGGAATGTGATCAACAAGTTTTTTGAACTCTATTAGTCTAGTTCTTAATAGCTCCAAACCTGCAGAGAGGCTTGCCATCGCCAGCAAAAGAGAGATTCCCAAACAAATCTTCTCTGGTGTACTTCGCCATCGCAACATCCATGTAATGTCGCGCTCTCGCGTTCTCGTTAGCGACATGAGATAAGGATAATTCCCCGACTGAAAATCGTCAGCAGACAACGTTTAAAAGCCTACTGGATGTACCGTCTGTCAGCTATAGAAGAAAACAAACAATTGGTTGAAAGCCTCCCGGATGCACCTTCTGTCAGCTATGGAAGAAGCAAACTCTAGTTCAAGTAAGATAGACCATGAATTTCTTCGTTTTTCCTTTATATAAAGATTGGCAGTTTCTAGATTTAAAACTATAAAATGTGAAATGCTACTTTGAGCATATGTATGATGGTTCTCGTTTACCCAGGGCAATAGGAGGGGTCGGATGTCACCCTGTTGGTGAACAGGATCTTACACACCAGTGACCATGAAAATAGTTCAATACTAAAATAATGTCTCATTCCTTTAAAGGAAAGGGCTTAACTGGAAAAAGGGCCTATGTTTCACGAGAATCCTGATGATTCTTAGAATAATGTTTTTTTTTTTCCTTTTAAGGGAAAGTGCAATCTTAGTGGGTCAAAACTTTAACACCCAAGCCTGACTATGTTTCATGAGAATCATGGATAAGTCTTGGAAGTTGGACCCATTCTTGGACCCCTCATGTATGGATAGCCAAACAGTATTTCTAACATTTATTCCATTGTGAGAAGGCTAATAAAGTATAACTAACTCCAACTAGTACCATGAGTCTTGGTACAATAGCCTTTATTTATAGGTAAACTGATTTTTTAGTGACCTCTCCACTAGGTAAACGGTCCTACAACTATCATGGGCTCATTAGGTTGAGTCATTATTGGATGGTGCCAACTCACTTGAAAATCTTTGCCCAAGCATAAAGGATGGCAAAGCCTTTCCTTTTTTATGGCAAAGTCTTTCCTTTTTTGTGGCTGAATTTCTCTAGAGGACACACATTTCAATTTTTATGGGTTGTGATATAAGTCTCAAATTTTGTTCATACATGTAGTTAGTATCTAAAATTTATTTAGGGCAAGTCAGGTCAGTTTATTTACTCATTATCTTACTCAAGAATTTCCCACAGACATTATTAAAAATGTAAAAAAATAGACATCACCCAAGTGGATTCTATGGAATCTACTACCGATATTCAAAATTGCAGATCAAAATTATACTATCAACTTCCCAGCAAATGAGGGTATGATTATTCCCAATAATTCATATGCTTTTGTTGAAGGATTTAGACATGGATATTTTGTATATTCTTAGTATAAATTATGTCTTGATGACAAATGAAATGTCTAGTTTTTCTTCAAACAAAATCTACTTTTGGATACTATTTCTAACTGGCAAGTGCTCCTATATCCTGGAATAGCAAAAAACAAAAATTAATCTCATTGTCATCAACAAAAACTAAATATATTGGAGCAACTCAAGCTACAAAGGAGGCTGTTTGGAATAGATTAGTATTGCAAGATTGGCAGTTTTTCAATCCAAAGCAACTAATATTTCTCTGATAATATATTTTGTATCTCTCTTAGTCTTAATAACAAACTTCACTAAAAAACTAAACACATCGAGATTCAATTCCATTTTGTAAAAGACAAGGTACTTGCCAAGCTTTGTCTGTTGTTGTATAGAGAATATGGTTGCTACAAATTTCACTAAGGCCTTGAGCAAGAGTAAGCATGTTCAACCATTAAATAGGTCACAATCTTATCAAATCTCTAAAGTGAGCTCAAGAGAAAATGATAAAGTTTAATCTCACTCCATCTATTCAATCTTTAAAGTGGTTGCCTTATTCTTTGTCTAACAAGTCTTTCAAAAACAGTCGAAGCTTGAAGTTTGTAGCAATACACTATTATTCACAATAGTTTACAACCCTACATTTTGTAACTAAGAATTGAAACAAAGTTATGACACTCGAACCGACCTTTGATTCAACTGCCCTTCAGATTGGCCTTCGACTTTACCCAAGTTGACCTTTGAGTGAACCACTTTCGACTTGAGTATCAACCCGTCAAGCTTCAAAATATTATTCAAGCGTCATGACTGCACTTCAATAGCTTCAAATTGTAGTTGTGCTTACTTCTGTCATTAGCCATAGATTATGATATTGATCACCACTTAATTGCATATTAGTTAAGATTGTCAGTGTACATAATTTGATGAGTAGAAATATAGATCATAATAATAGCAACAAATATCAATGTATAGACATTTTTAAAACTTTAAAAAGAGTACTTCGTAAGAGCGACAGTGAGAGATAGAACTATAAACAATGCAATAATCTCCATATCCACCATTGAAGGTGAAAAACATGCTTATCATTGAAAGAGAGAGAAAGTACAATAAAACCCCTAAATCCTACTAAATTCAATAATAGTTTAATTCAACTAGTCAAAGTCAATAGTACCTGAAAATGTAAAGTGAACATTGTAATTCTTACACTCCTCATCAATGATCAACTTACATTCCACTAAATCTAATATAATATATGAAATATCTCAAATTTAAATCGACTTAAAGAAGGGACTGAAAATCTCTGATTTTCACACGTGCGGAATTCCAGAATTCTGTACTACCTCAATTCATGTCTAAAAGTTCAGTTCAAGTCCAATTTGATTCAAATACACTTCAGAGAAGGGTGAGAAAAAGTGCAAAATTGCTTTTTTGCTTGATTTAGCTCTCAATTTCTTGTACAATCAGAGATGTTAGCATGCAAAGCTTAATTTGGCTCTGATACCATGACAAAATTTCCAGAATTCACACGTGTGGGGAATGTCCACAAGAGTGATTGATCTTGATTAAGCTTTGTGATTGGCACTATAACCTGATTCTAGATTGATCAACAAGATCTAGTTCAGAAGAAATGGCTAATTCACAATCTAGCATGCTAATCAACAGAATATAATAGCAATGAATCAAAAGACTGAATAAAAGTACAAGATTTTAGTGTATGAGCATTAGCCTCAACACGAGTTAGAGAGAGAAAGCTAGAGAGATAACAAGCAATATTAGTTTAGATCCAAAATGGAATGAGATAGCTACAAAACTTTGGTTCTTCATCATAGATTGTGTGGAGAGCTACACATATTTATGGAGTTTGAGGTAGCTCGAGGTAGAACCACAATCATCCATTTCAAAATGACATCTAGAGTCTATGTGACATTTGTCACTTGTCATGCATGAAATTCTACCAACTTTTTACAAGTGTACTAGTTCTAACTAGAAATGTCCAAATTATCATGCATGTGTCCATTACACTTTGTGCATGCCTTGCATGTCACTATGGATCACTTACAATTAATGCATGTGAATTGCCACAAATTTCTACAAGCATAATCATGCTAATTATATGTCTACAAACTGTATGCAAGTTGCATTTATCAAACTAGATAATACATAACCATGTAGCTCGAGTTCTATGTAGGCCAAACTTGGCATATTGCATTAATGAGCTACATACTTGCATGGTACAACATTTGTAGCAAGCCAAGAAACCAATATGGATTGTTTTTCAATTTTAACATAACCACCCATGGGATATTTAGCAGTCTAGCTGTTTATAGGGTTGATGATAAGTTGGCGACGTCGGTTTGCCACTGTTGGAAAAACCCAAAAAACGCGAAGGTGCCTTTGAACAGAGAAAGCATGCAAATCCCGAAGGTGCAAAAATTTTGAAGGCGTCTTTAAAGCGAAGGCAAAGAAATGCAAAAAACCCGACAGTGCCTTTAAATTGAATTTTGGTCACAGTGTCACGTTTTTTCTGAAGGTGCAAAAAATGCGAAAAAGACAAAAAAAGACGAAGGTGGGCCTAAAATGGATTCCAAGGCATTCTGGCCACTATGTCACATTTTTTGCGAAGGTGCGAAAAAGACAAAGGTGTC
Source organism: Diphasiastrum complanatum (assembly GCA_029204225.1). NCBI lineage: Eukaryota > Viridiplantae > Streptophyta > Lycopodiopsida > Lycopodiales > Lycopodiaceae > Diphasiastrum > Diphasiastrum complanatum. The sequence continues at coordinate 20,401,434 of CM055106.1, read as the reverse complement.
TAAAAAATGTTTAAAGCACAAAAAATCCCTAAGGTGCCGAAAAAGGCGACAGTGCCTTAAAGCAAAAAAGTTTTAAGGAAAAACGAAGTTGTGAAAAAATGTGAAGGTCCGAAATATCTCGTCGGCCTTCGGCTATTTTCAGGATGCTCATTACTTGAACAATTTTTTAAGGCTGAGCATAAGAAATCTAACACTCCCCTAATGTGGATCCTAAAAAAGCTTTGAACTTCAGTTTTAACATATCGTTAAATCTGAGATGATGCTCCTTTTGATAGAGCTAACATGCATTTTGAATCCTTCAATAAATTTAGATTTTTACTAAATAGTAACATATCATCTACATAAAAGGTGATGATTATGAAGGGATTTGATACAGACTAAAAATAAAAATTCGAGTCTGTTAAGTTTGGAATAAAACCATTCTTGTTAAAAGATGCATTGGTCTTCTCTTGATCAACATCAGGTGTTGATATTGTCTCTGAAACAATGTTTGATTCCTGTACAAAGTAGCAGGCCGGATCATCCGTAAATCGGGATGAAGGTTGTTTTGATCGGTTCGATCTTTTGGGTTGAACTGCGATCCTCTGATGTGATTCGTTTTGCTGAGGGACTGTCTCCTTGTCAAAGTTAGTGTCAATGTCAATCTTCTTATCAGTCCGGAGTTGTTCGGAGCTGTTGGTGTCAATTCTAGGATCTGAATTTGAAGTAGCTTTCCCCTTGTGGTCGATAAATTGATCTCCCACAAAAATGACATTTCTTCTCATGAAAGTCTTCTGAGAGTCCAGATTGAAGAGCTCGTATGTCTGATAGTCTGAGGAATAGCTAATGAAGATCGACCCTCTATTGATGTTGTCCAGCTTCCTACTTAGATCAGCATGGATCTTTGAGTAGGCTATGCAACCAAACACTCGAATGTTTGTGAGTGATGGCTTTGATCTTGTCCACACCTCATAAGGTGTCTTGCCATTCAGGGCCTCTAAGATGGATTGATTTTGAGCTGCTGTAGTAACAACTTCTGTCCATAATTTTTTTGGAAGAGAGGCATGGGCTAGCATGCTCTTTGCACTTGCAATGAGTGTCTGATTCTTCCTTTGAGCTACACCATTGGATTGAGGTGAGTAGCTGGCTGAATACTATTGTAAATGTATTCGATTGGCCTTGTAGAAAGCTTTGAACTCGGTGGAGATAAATACTACCCCTGCATCAAAGCGTAGAGCTTTGATTCTTCTCTGGGTCAATTTTTCTGATGATGCCTTGAACTGCATAAAGAACTTGAGAGTCTCGGATTTGTTCTTCAAGAAATATGTTGTAGTCCTCCGAGAGAAGTTATCAATGATAGTCAGCGTAGGCTTCAGGTAGACTCGATAATAGAGTCATGAGTGCATCAGAATCTTCTATGACTGAGCCAATTGCAGTCATCTGCTCCATAATATTTTTGAAGGTGTTGAGATGACTCGAAACACTATCTGCATCAGACATTCTGAGGGTGAAGAATTTCTTCCTTAGATGAAGCTTGGAAGTAACGTCTCTGATGTCATAGAGAGTTCCTTGGATGTCCCATGCATCTTTAGTAGTTTGAGCAACACATATGTGGCTGATTTGAGTATTCTTGATGTTGAGGGTGATCATGGCAAATGCTTTGCCATCTCTCAGTCTCCACTTTGTGATGCTGGCTGCATCTCCTTCTGGTTTGAGCTCTGTACGATGTCCCACAATTCTTTGGCTAGAAGTATAACCTTCATCTTGAAATTCCAGAGATGGTAGTTATCTCCATCGAGTTTGTCAATGAGAGATGAACTAGATGATGGATCCATTCTGGTTGAACGAGATTGTTAGTAGAAACAACGATTGTCGGAATATTGTTGGCTACACGTTTGCTAGAAAGACGTCTTGATAGAAATAAGACTGATAATCCGCAGCAGTAGAAATGCAGATTACTGAAATGCCCGCTCTGATACCATGTCATAAAACATGGGGATGATTGACAGCGGAAGATCGAAGCCTTGAGCGTAGGCGTGTAGGAACGGAAATGCAACAGTTAGCAGCAAAAACTATTCAAGAAGAATGACTCATACAAATTGTGCAAATAAACAATACAATAGTGAGACAAAAATTGCACTCTGATTAATATCAACAATGAGTACAATGGCTTGAAGTAATAACTTCAGCTTGTTGAGCATGATAATGCTGGCTACATATAACTCTGATTGAAAAAGAACACAACACTTACATAGCTTGATTCAACTAGTATATATATTTACAAGTGTCGAGAGACGAATATCTTATAAGCCTTAAATGACATTTATGCCAGTCTTTGTATATGTACAAAGTGGGTAACCACCCTTGGGATATTTAGCGGTCCAGCTGTTTTTAGGGTTGATGATAAGTTGGCGACGTCGGTCTGCCACTGTTGGAAGAACCCGAAAAACACGAAGGTGCCTTTGAACAGAGAAAGCATGTAAATCTCGAAGGTGTGAAAATCCCGAAGGTGCCTTTAAAGCAAAGGCAGATAAATGCGAAAAATACGACAATGCCTTTAAATTGAATTTTGGTCACAATGTCGCATTTTTTCCGAAGGTGCAAAAAAGACGAAAGTGCCTAAAAAGTTTAAGGCACGAAAAATCCCTAAGGTGACGAAAAAGACGACAATGTCTTAAAACAAAAATGTTTTAAGAGAAAAACAAAATCGTGGAAAACTGTGAAGGTCCGAAATATGTTGTCGGCCTTCGGCTGTTTTCAGGATGCCCATTACTTGAACGATTTGTTTAGGCTGAGCATAAGAAATCTAACACTGTTGTGATTGCTGGTCTGGATCAGTTTGCTCAGCTTTTGTCTTCTTGTCCTTTGAAGATTTCTTCTTCGAGAGCTGTTGCTTATTCGAATAGAGAGGAACTGTCTTCATATTCAATGTATATAAGCTTTTCCTTCTTACTTCTTCCTACAATAAACTTGTTGTCACCTTTTGGAGAGACAGGTCAGGAGTTTTATTGAGTAGCAATACTAAATTGTCATAAGAGGGAGGAAGACTAGACAGAAGAGACATGTTAGCATTTTCGTCTAATACCGGCGAACCTACTACAGCTAACTGATTGAGTAGCTATTTGAATTCGTTAAGATGATCAGTGACTGAGGTCCCTTCACTCATCTTGAGCGACATGAACTTCTTCCTCAAGAAGAGATGAGTCAATACATCTGTTATCTCGTATAGACCAGTAAGAATGTCCCAAGCTTCTTTGGAGTTGGAACAATTAACTACATGATCTATTTGTGAATCTTTAAGATTCAGAGAGACAATGGCAAGAGCTTTGCCATCTCCCAGGTGGTCAACATGTTAAGTTCAGCTGATTTGGCTATGGAATGTTGACGTATTCCCAGAGTTTCTTTTTTGTGAGTATCATCTTCATCTTGAACTTCCACATGTGGAAGTGGTTGTCATTGAACTTGTTGATCAAGCGGATTTCTGAAGATGATTCTTCCATGATGAATGATCTAAGTATAGTAAACAGTTTTGAATACTAATAGTAGTTTGGAACATTAGCTCTGATACCACTTTGTTGGGGTGCTCTCAAATAGATTAGGAGCGAAATAGAAAACTCTGTTCCAACATAGAGAACATTACAATATTTTTACCAAACTACAATAGAGCATTGACTTAGATCGAATGGAAGAATGTCTTGGTAGGTGTCAGAGATAACCATGAAGGGAGCGAACAATTAGGCGTCTAAGATAGCCATGCTTCCTTTGAGATTAGACATTCCAAATTGAGTGAGTGTTTATAAAGAAAGAAAATTATCAGAAAGCATTCGTAGTGCAATACACATAAGAAAATAGAAAATCTGAATTAAGCTCTTGTGAATACAACAATCAGATCACAATCATGTGCCCAAGAATAGTTCACGATAGTGGTGCACTGTGTGCAGTGATCTTACTTAGCTAGCTATAGATTGAATTATTATCTCTATTCCTTGATGAAAAAACAAAATGTTTCAATTGCCAAAGCTTTGCTAGCTTTCAATCCTAAATTTGATAGAAAAGACACACGAAGCAAAAATGTTCGCAAAGAATTTTGCAACACACGACACGAAATTGTTCGTGACACAAAATCATTCGTGCTCCACAAAGGACCAAGAAGATCAACCAAGTACTATGAGGTACAAATATTTGATCTGATATCGTGACATCAGCAGAAGTGCTTTAGGATGTGGCTAATCTACCACTCTTGTAATCCATGACTAGTTATAGATGTTTAATCTGTATGATCAGGGAAGTTACTCGACGCGACATGAAAAAGTTCGCAAACAATATACATTCTGCTTGATACATAGAATAGAGAGACGATATATATATATATATGTATATATATACAGAATACATGTCTGCCTGTGAGCGAGACAATTTTGTAAGAGGATCAACAGATCCAAGAAGTCCGCTAGTAAGTGAGATGCTATTCGTGCGAGAATTGTATTTTTTTCACGCCAATGCACTGTGTGGATCTGTCACACAGTGCTTGAAATCAAGAGGATCAATAGATAATATTGTAGCTGTTATGCACATATTATTCTGAATGATTGTATGATCTCGAATGAATTTTTGTCTGCTATTGTTCGTGTATCTCATTTACTTGTTGATTCAATTCTGTACACTGGTTCAATCTTGTTGAATGCTGTATTAATCTATAACGTAGATTAGCAATGTCTGTCTACATTCTGGAGGATTGTAGGAATGATATAGCCGACAGTGACCAGCAATCATATATGAATTCCGCACAAACTGATTTTGTTTGCGACTGTTTTCGTTTCGTGTTTCGTTTTCGCTTCACTTCGCGATCACTTTGCTTTCAGCAAAAATCAATATCAAAGCTCGTTCAAGTTTCGCTTAGCTTCATCTAGTTTTGTTTGGCTTCGTCTAGTTTCGTTTTGTTTCGTTACAGAGCCTGATTGATCTTTTCGCAAATTCTTCTCTTTTTTGTTACAAAGCCTGATTGATCTTTTCGCAAATTCTTCTCAAAAAGAAATTATTCGTAAAAGTTTCTTGAATTGTTCGAGAGATTCCCATCAGTTTGTCAACAAATTTTTTTTTTTACTGGAACTACAGCCAAAGTGTCTCAAACCACTTTTTGTGTCTGATCTAGATAACTTGTCTGGTGGAATATTTGAGATTCATCTCAAATATAGTTGCAAGTGTTTCACATAGGAAGGTAGTTCAACCTTGAAAATACCTATAGTGAAAGAGAGCAACAACTCTACTAAGAAGTCTTCATTATAATGGCATCTCAAGTAGGATATCTTCTAGAAGCCAGTGAAAGACTAAACACTTCTAATTACTCAATTTGGAAGTTAAGAATGGAGTCTGTTTTGATACTCCAGGATGTTATGGATATTGTGCTTGGTGTTGAGGAGGAGCCTCAAGCATAGGTTGAAATTCCTAAATATAAGAAGAGAGCTAGAATGGCTCTACATTTCATTAAGATGAATGTATCTAATGAAATTTTGAGAGAGATAGGATCTTGCACTACAACCAAAGAAGCTTGGGATGCACTAAAGACCATCTATGAAGCAAGAATACTTCTAGAATACTCACTCTTAGGAATCAGATTTTCCAAAGTTTCCAAAGAAGTGAAGAGAATGCATCTAACTATGTTCTGAGAGTTAAAGATTTACATAGAAAGATTTCCTGTGTTGGTGTTACCATTAACCAAGTTGAGCTAGTTCAAGTCATACTGAATGGCTTGAGAGATGACTATGATAATCTTGTTCAGTCTTTTGCTATTGAGGAGGAGTTACCTAATCTAGAAGCTCTCCAAGGAATTCCTATTTCTGAAGAATCTAGACAAAGCTATAAATTTTCCAAGATGAACAAACTTGAACATGGTGGAAGTGACAAAGCCGTCTTTGTCAAAGACAAGCAGAAAGGAAGGAGTAAGAACCAATTCTCTCAAGCATAAAACAAAGACAAAGCCAAAGATCCAGATCAAGATGGTGAAGAGGATGAAACAACTCATCCCTCTAACTCAAAAACCAAGAAGAAAAAAGTGAAGTGCTTCTTTTGCGGCAAAAAAGGGCACTATGCCTCTAATTGCTTTAAGAAGAAAAACCAACTCAAGCAAGCTAATCTCTCCAAAGAGATTGAAGAAGATTCTGTTGCAAGTGATGGAGAAGGATCACTTATGGTGTCTAGTTTTTTATCATCACCTTTTAAAAAAGATGGAGCCTGGTATATAGACAGTGGAGCTTCTTCACACATGTGTTGCTCACAGAAGTCATTTGACTCAATCTTACCTTACAAAGGACTAAAGATCATGAGTGTCCAATAGAAGGAATTGGCAACATTCTATTGAAACTTGCTTATTCAAAAGTTATTGCACTTTCCAATGTTCTTAGAACTTAATTAGTGTGGGAAAGTTGCTTTATAATGGATGTGATGTAAAGTTCAACTCCAATACTTGTTTTATCAAGAAAAATGATGAGATCCTTGCTGATGAATCAAGATGTGGTGGAATTTTTAAGTTAAATTCTTATGAGAATGCAAACCTTTGTGAAGTTGCTTTGTTATCTAAGGAGGAGCTGTGGCATAGAAGGTTGAGACATCCTAGCTTTACATCTATGTCTTCTATGGTTAAGAAGGAGAAGGCTATTGGTCTTCCAAAATCTCTTTCTAAAGATTTCAAGCCTTGTGAGACTTGTGCCATTGCAAAGTCACACAGAAAGCCATATCATAAGTCTTTTATAAAGACTACTTATCCATTGGAACTCATATATTCAGATGTACATTTTTCCTCTTTTTAAAAGTATTGGTGGTGCAACATGTTTTGTCACCTTTATTGATGACTTTACTAGATACACTTGGTTGTATCTACTTTCTTCAAAGGCTATTGTTTTTTTATTACTTCCTTATCTTCAAAGCTTATGTAGAAAAACAATTTTCTTGCAAAGTTAAAGCTTTAAGATGTGATGGAGGAGGTGAATATATCTCCAACAAGTTTCATAATTATTGTGAAGGTGAAGGAATAGAAAGAGAATTTTCTTGTGCCTATTCTCCATCCCAAAATGGAGTAGTTGAGAGGAAAAACAGATATTTATGTGAATGTGCTAAAGCAATTCGAGTAGCAACTTCTTTGTCTATTGAATATTGGGCTGAAGCTATAAATTGTGCAAACTATTTGTGCAATAGATTACCTCACAATGCTCTTGCTGGAAAAACACCTTTTGAAGTCTTGTTTCAGAAGAAACCTAAGGTAGATCACCTTAGAGTTTTTGGGTGTACTTGCTTTGTTATTATGCCCTTGGAAACAAGGAAAAGAGATGATCCTAATTCTGTTAAAGGGATCATGGTTGGATATGCATCCAAAAAGAAAGCTTACAGAATCTATGTTCCCTCTACCTCAACTGCAGTTGAGAGTAGAGATGTTATATTCCATGAAGATCAAATATAAATTCTTGAGAAGGCCGAGTTCAAAGATTCTCACAAAGATACTCCAATCATCACCCTTGAAGACCATCATGGAGAGATGGGGCCGAGATTTGAGGAGGAGTCACCTCGAATTTTTTCACCAAGGAGATCGAGCCTAGAAGGCTTACCTATGAAGATAGAGGAAAGCAAGTGGAAATCAACTCCATTGATTGCGCCTATTTTATTTCTCATGAGGAGCCGAAGGATGTATATGATGCCATGAAGGAGGAATATGATGCTTTGATGGTCAATAATACATGGGAGCTTGTGGATCTTCCATCCAACAAGTATACCATTGGTTGCAAATGGGTTTTTCGAGTCAAGTATAATCAAGATGACACAATCAACAAGTACAAGGCTAGGCTTTATGCTAAAGGCTTTGCTCAAGTATATGGACTTGATTATGAGGAGACCTTTGCCCCAGTTGCAAAGATGGTGTCAATTAGAATCATAATTTCTCTTGCTTGTTTTCTCAATTGGCAAATTCTTCAACTAGATGTTTCTAATGCATTTCTAAATGGCTATCTAGAAGAAGAGATCTATATGGATCAACCTATTGGGTTCATCCATGATGAAGAAAACGTTTGCTTGCTCTTCAAAAGTTCATATGGATTAAAGCAAGCTCCAAGGTCATGGTATTCTCAACTTAACACCTATCTTGAGTCACTAGGATTTAATCTTAGTAACTATGATCCTTCCTTATATGTCAAGTTTTTTGATAAAGATATTGTCATCCTTCTTATTTATGTTGATGATATCATTTAGACAGGAAGTTGTATCAAGTTAGTTGAGGAAACCAAGATTGCACTTGGAAAAGAGTTCAAGATGCAAGATCTTGGAAAAATTCACTATATTCTAGGATTAGAGATTGACTTTCTTAAAGATAAAGCTTTTATATGTCAATTCAAGTATGCTCTTACAATGTTAAAGAAGTTCAATATGTTGAACTGTAAGAGTATAGAAACACCTATGGAGCAAAATGTAAAGGACTCTAACAAAGGTGATGAAAGATCCTTCGAGGACATCACACTTTTTAGAAGTCTTATAGGCTCCTTAATATCGCTCACAACAACTAGACCTGACATCAGCTTTAGTGTTCATAACTTTTGATTTTGGTTTATTGTATAAAAGTGAAGATCTTTCTATTATTGGTTATTTTGACTCAGATTTTGCAAGTGATAGAGCAGATCGAAAATCTACAAGTGCTTATGTCATATATCTTGGAGGAAACTTGATATCTTGGCTTTCCAAAAAGCGATTCCGATTCGCGATTCGGGATTTTCCCAGAATCGTGTAGAATCGATTTTTTTTTTTTTTTGAAATATTTTTAGGCAATATGGGTATCAGATGAAAGCTCTGATCGAGGGGATTATGATTGTGTAGTTTGCCGACTGTTTCGGGTGCGAAACACCAAAAAGTGTGTTTTCACTCGGGGAGTTGGAAGGCCAAATCATGAAGAGGCCTTACCGTCGGGGCCGGGGTCTACCGGCAACCCCCGGACCCCGCCGTTGGGGGGCGTTGCCCCCCAAACCCCCCGTTTCCCGGGGGGCTACTGTCCCCCGAACCCCCTAGAGCTTCTTGCTATATAGACATTGTAGATAAAGATAATTATGGAAGAAGATATACCTATGATCATGTGTGACAACATTTCAGCTCAAGCCCTTGCCAACAACCCAATATTCCATGCAAGGAGCAAGCATATCGAAGTTGCACATCACTTCGTGAGAGAGAAGCTCATTGGAGGTGAAATTAAATTGGAGCACATCGACACATCATCTTGCATTACTGATATGCTCACCAAACCTTTGAGCAAAAGTTCCTTCAACAAGCATAGAGCCAACCTTGGAGTTATACCAAGTTTAATCTAGATTGGTATCTCATTATTTACAAAATCAGTGGCCCTCAAATCTATTTCTTGCTTTCTTAATTAATCCTTTACTTCTTAGTAATTTCTCGAATATAAGGCATCAGACTTATTTATATGGATTCTTTCCAACATGAAGTTATTCTTGTGAAAGACTGTTACGTCATATAAATTACTACTTGTGTGAATAGACTTGGAATTTAGATAAATTTGAAGGTTAAAATGTTTCAATTTCTTAAACATAGAATATCTCTGTTGCATAAATGGATTTCAATGGAATAGTAGTTCTATCACTCAGATTGAAAATATTTGAAAGAAAAGTCCTGTTTGTAATAGAGTGAATCTATTAGTGGAAGCACTTATTACTGACTTTTCTTGGATTTAGATATTTTCATATATCATCTTTTCAGTTAACTTTTATTGAAATTTATAATTTCTTTAAAAGGAGGGGTGAAGTGGTGGGATTAAACTCTATTTGGGAATCTGTGGGTTGCATAGTTTTCGGAAGAGAACCAGCTGTGGTATAGAAATGAGATTTGGTCTGAAAGTAATTTTGGATAGATTCCGCCTAAGAGAAACTTTTTGAACAAGAGAAATTCTCTAGAGATTGTGTGGACAATCTAAAACTAGAACAAGTTTGATATTTGAATCATTATCTATAAGTAGTACAGTGAAAGGTCAAAGGCTACAAATTCTATTTTGATTGGAATAGAAGTAAGTTTGATCAAGATATAAGTCTGAGAGTTCTGTATTGGATCAACCTAATCTTAGGTTAGTACTAGGATCAGTGAGGGGTTGGTTGAGTGGAAGAAATTATGTTATTAGAGGTAAGTTGGATTGGAAAACTGTTGAGAGTGAATGCTATTCATCTCAGAGATTTCCCGCATATGTTATTTACTCATGAGAAATAGAAATTATTTTGTAGCTGAGTTGCAAGATCTCAGCGAGATATGTGAGTAACATATGTGGGTTCTGGAGGAATCTACCAGTGAAAAATGTATTTATGTACTGGGTCATAGTGAGATTATTCACATATGTGCATGATTAATCTTGTATGAATCTACTGAGTATTCTTGGTTACTAGAGTTATTTGGTGCACTTAACCTAGTTGGTGAACATGAACATATGATCAAGTATTGTTTTGATAGATACTTGCAGAGTTAACAAATCTTTGGATTGGAGATCTATGGATAAACTTATAAATGGTTTGGATGAGGATCTAAATGTGGTGCCATACTAGTATAATTGAGATCTACACCTAGACATTTGAGATTTCTAAATCATTGGCAATTAACTTGAGTAGTTGATTACTCCAGGATGAAGTTAATTAGTAAAACGATCAGTGTGATGTGGATTCACCGAGAACTGATGGATTTGAATTATATTGCTTGTAAGACGCATGATTAGTGAATCATTTGGATTCATCAGTTAAAATTGTGTGCATTGATACTTTTTCTGCTTTTGGTACTTTTGTACTTAGCTAGTACTTTGGTAGTAATCAGCTGATTTTGGTCCTTAATTTAGTACTTTTGGAACTTTAGCTGCTTTTGTACTTTAGCCGGTTCTTCTACATATCTTTTAAAAACTGCTTATGGTAGCCTCTTTTGGTACTTTATTTGGTTATTTGGTACTTTCTATGTGAGGATTTACAGTGAACAGTTTGTGTTAAAATTAACAATCTGTTTTGCAAGAAAAAACAAAATGGATGAGTACCCGATCATGCGGAAGTTCTGCTACTCAGACGAGGAGCTTCATGAAGAGTATGGCTTGAGCCTAGATGGCAAGCTGGCAAAAGAACTGCTAGACACTGATCTGCCAGGCGGTCAGTGGCTGACGGTGTTCAAGTTGGGATACAAAAAAAATGTTAAGATATATCTTAACCAGCTGCATCCACAGTTTGTGGATGACTGCCGTTTGCTGTTCCACAAGGTGTATCAGGCTCCTCCATTCTGCAGCGAAATCACAACCAGATTTGCCAAATGCTATGCCTTTGAGCGTTGCAAGGCCGCCAAATTGGACCCTGCCTCTCAAAGATAACATGGGCGAGATTTGGCGAGAATGTGATTGCAATGTGCAGCAGCAAGAAGGATGGCCTACAGAAAAAACTGGAAAATTGGAACAGGGCTAACGGCCCCCTTTAGAGTGGGCAAACAGGAGTTAGAGGCAAGAGAGAGCACTCCAGCAAGTTCGGAGGTGAGGACAGTTGTCCCGCGCTGCTCTTTTCTCTCTAGGATATATGCTTGAGGTGGAGGCGATGAATCAGAGAGTCATAGAAAGATCAGGGTGGATGCTTGCAAGGATGTCAGAATTGAAGGACAACATTTAGAAGAAGAAAAAAAAAACTGCTGGTCAGGCAAGGTGAGAACAGTGTCGTCCAAGTGATCAAGGACGAGATTCATGAGTTGGAGAAGCGCCTTCTTGAGATTTGGACACACACTCCTCCCAATGAAGAGGAGATAAAAGAAGTGGATGATGAGCTCATTTTGACAAGGCGCATGCTAAAAAAAGTTGAAGTGCAAACGGATGCCTAGTCCCTCGGAAGGAGGTTGCAGAGGAGGAGGTAAATTTTTTCGGTAGTCTCCCTTTTTTTGTTTGGTACTTTTGAAGCTTCTGGATGCGCCGCGGTCATTATAATGAAACCTTTGGAGATTTTAATAATTTTCATATTTTTTTTTGGTACCTTTTGGTACTTCTAGATTATACTTTTATGGTGTTTTTGGTACTTTTATGATGTGTTGATTTTGGTACCGTAGATTTATACTTTTATAGTGTTTTTGGTACTTCTGGATTCTTTTTTTTTATACTATTTTGCATTTTCCATGCAATGTTTGGTACTTTTATTATCCTGTTTGGTACTTTTGGATTCGCTTTATAGTACTGTTTGACACTTTTATGCTTTGTTTGGCTATGGTTTGGTACTGTTGTTTATTTTTTGGTGCTATTTTATAATAATTTAGATTTTCATTGCAGAGTGAATACAAAAAGCTGGAGTCAACACACTGATTTTGTGAATCTCATGCAAGAGAGGATCAGCCAGAGGCACAGTTTCACTTTGTTCCCGAGACCCCACGTGGTGGGTGGGGCAGACTATATTCACGCCCTTGGATTTTGCATTGCATGCAGCGAGTCTTTGGACTCCACCTTTCTTCTCAGATCATTCATGTTTGCCTGCAGGCATTCTTACCATCCGTTATGTTTTGTTGTGACCATAAACACCAAAGACTTTTGTGTGAAACTAGGATGCAGTGAGAAGATCCCCGATGAGGCCAGGGCTTGGGCTCACAAGGGGCTTGGAAAGCATAAGTTTCTTTTGGTGCTGATTGCTTTAGTACTCTTGGAGTATCCCAACAACGGTATTTGTTACTCTGGAGAACATTTATACTTATAACACGTTTCTGAGTCTTTTCATGTTTCAGAGTACCAGCTTTGGTTTTCTATTCTTCAATTTTGGTATGATAGACAGTTTTTAGTTTTAAACTGATTGGCCCTACTTTAGCAGTAATTGATTCTAGAAGTCTTAACCAATCAGTAGAAACTATTGATCTTTATTTACACATCGATCATGTGAGTTCTTGGGTACTATGGCAGAACATATTGAAGGTACATATTGGGACTTTTGGTTCTTATCTTATTTTGAGAGCTCAGATCTGACATATTTGAAAATATTTTGCATCAAATTTGGTAGTATTGTATGTCTGCATGAATCCCATTTTGATACTTTTGGCACTACTTTTTTCAACACTATTGAGTTGAACATGTGTGTTTATTAGCTCACAATTTGTGTGTCTTTTACTCCCATGTTTGGGATATACGGAAATTTAATGGAAAGTATTAATTCAGCAATGTTAATTTGTGTGCAAGTTGTTTGAGAAAGAGAAAGAGAGAGTTTTTGGTAGAGTTAAAGATAATCAACATTCCCAATTTTATGAAGGAGTGTAGCCCTTGTTTTTTCCATGTTGAAGGCATGGTATCATAAACGGTTCTTTGTTGGACTTGAAACATCCACAAGGAAGGCCATGCTGATGGGAGGGAGCATTGTGGTGACATTCTGAAATAAGATACAACCATATGGTTCGAGAATTTTGACTAACACTCTTCATGCTTTCTTTCTATCTCATTCTTGGTGTGTTCTTGGTACTTTTGGTTCTCCTGGAGTACCAAAGTTTTGTGGGTTGTTGGTACTTTTTGTTCGTAATAATCCATGATTTTTTTGTTCTTGGTTCTATAACTTTTTGTGTTCGAGGTACTTATTTGTTATACTGAAGTACAAAATTGGTACTATTGGTTGTTGTCTTAGTCTAAATCTCGATAAAGAAGACTTACCAAAATTGAGCTGAAATCTGAAATCTGTCATTTTCCTTCTCTGACCTTGCATAATCTGTTATTTTCCTTCTCTGACCTCGCATAATCAGGTACACATTGCCCTATGCTGACTAAGAGCCCCCCTGTGGGTAGTTTCTTGCATGAAGACCAACAGCTTAACAAGGACCCAGACGTGGATTCAACAATAAATGAAGTATTGGAAGGACTTTCAAAGCTAAAGGATGATATAGACAACCTTGCAGCAGCGCAGCCCCACCATCAGCAGTAGAGGGCAAAACAAGCAAGGAAAAAATTACTATTGACATAGACGAGCTGGATGAAGATATGGAGGAAGAGCGGGACCAGCAAGAGCATGAAGAGCCGAACCAGCATCAAGACCATGCACAACAAGACCAGCAAGACCAAGAGCAACAAGACCAGGCACAACAAGACCAACAAAAGTAGTAGCAAGACCAAGAGCAGAAACTCCAGGCACAACAGGACCACCAAATAGCGTAGGACCGTCGACAAGAGGAACAACCGGGGGAGGAGGCCATGGCAGAGAAGGCTGAAACTCCGCACACTTCTGAACCTGAGAGATGTGAAGATCTGTGTGATGATACTCTGTTATCATAGTTATATACCCTTAAAAAGATAAAGCGCTCCAGACCATATAACATTAAACTCGTGCAAGCAAAATGTAACACGTGCACACTCTATTGCACTAAAAGTAGAATAATGCTACCTACCGTGTTATGAAGTGTGACCAAATTCCCCTGGTATTTGAAGGAGGTTCTGTACCCATGGCTCATGGGTTGGATCCATGCGAGAATCCTTATCGCCTTTACTAGAAGAAACCCTTTGTTCGACTGTGACGACAATATGTCCCCTCTTGTTGTGAACTACTTTCTTGAGGTCGAAGGGTACTCGTACCACTTCGACCCCCCTACAGACTAGATCTAAAGAGCCCAGCTCGGGCTGCAACTAATTTTCTGTACATGTTACATATTCAAAAAATCAATATACGATATATCAAAAAGATTTGAATGACTATTTCATTCTTGAATGGCTTTGAGTTTCATTTGCAGCTTCCTGATTTATTGGGATGAAGGTTGAAAGGCCGAGGCATTCTTCAACCTGTAAATCCTATGTTGGTGCTTTGTAAATGTTCACAACCAGATTCCAACATGATTTTTGAGTCAAAGATAGGGTAGGAGAAGTTGATTTCAGGGTTTGTGCTCCTTGCAACATGACTAGCATGTGTTCACATGCATATTCCAGCATGGTCTATGAATGATGGTATGGGTGGAGTTTATTGAAGTTATAGTTTGTGCTCTTTAGATGGTTTTTAGTTTTTGCTTAAGAGTGAAGGGGTATTAAAGGTGTTGAAGATGGATGTTAAAGATCTACGGGGAGTACCTGTTTTTGAGACTCACATGCAATTTCATATAGTTACAAATGTACCAAAATTGGTACTTCGATAGTACCAAATTTGGTAGTCAAGTACCGAATAGAAAATCTGTAATTTAAGAACAGGTACTTTGGAGTTTTAAACAAGCAATACTTGTTTTTCAAATGGAAAAGACATTTCTAGTCAATACCAAAAGCACTATAATTGAGACTCTGATAGTACCAAAAAACGTAGCCTGAACTTATCAAAAAAAAATTAGATTATTGATAGATAAGTGATCCAAAGTACTAAACTGATACTCATCAGTCTCAAAATAGGTACTATGAAAGTACCAAATGAATCAATATAAGGCACAAAGCATCTTGATTTCAGGCATTAAGCAAGTCCTCTTGATCGCTGTCATCTTTGTACGGTATGTTGTTGTACATGTTTTCATACACATCGGTGGATAATCGGAACACGTTATGATATCCAGGGATATGCTCCATGGGAAACCGAATTGCTCTCACCAGATAATTACCGACTGTGTCTGGTCCAAAAGGTTGTATGTATTGATCATGCCTTCGACTTGGCCATAGTATAGGCCTTCAACTACTCTCCTGCCTCTAACAATTCTGTTGTGCCATGCATCCTTCTGTGCTGTCGCTGCCTGATACATCATCTTGGTGCATTTAAGAAGGTAGAAATCCTCTCCTCTCTCTGTTGCTTTGATCGCAAAATTGTCCCCAGTGGACAACAAGTCACACAAACTATCAAGATTTCCTTCATACATGGACATGTTAGTGTCATTATGCATTGGCATGGATCCATAAGCACCGTCATTATCTCCAACATCATCGTTTTCATCGCTGCTAGCTGTCTCTGACTCTGGCAATGGCTGGATAAACAAATATTTTCACTCGTCCACATGTTGTCTATTCCTGCATCTTCTCCATTGCCGTGTAATACATGAATTGTAGAAACATGACAATGTGCGACATCGTAGTGAGCATGGACTATCCTGGGAATATCCGTCAACACAATGGAATGAGCGTGAGCCTGTGATGCATTGACAAACCCATTTCATATCACGTTGCACCTCATCCTTGTTGACCAGCCAGAAAACCCTTCTTGTACTGTAGCTGTGACCTTCTCCTTTTGGCCTAAATATTTCTTTCAGATTTGCGACCACATTTGCTACACATTTCAAGGGCCAGCCGTCTGGTTTCAACTCCTCGTGAGTGAGAGTTCTTTTGATGACCATGTCCGCTCCGTCGTGCTCGCCTTTTCCATGGCCTGAGGCAGAAAAATTATGAATCAATTGCAGGCCTGTCAAGTGATAATATCTAGCCAAAAAGCGACAAATTGTTAGATTTTTTATCTTTATGTTGGCTGTGATACACAGTGCTTGCGAACAATACCCGTGGTTATAAACCTGCTGTCCTATCTACTACCAATTTGGTACTATATTCGGGTGTCCCGTATAGTCCAAGTTTGGTACTTTATCTATAAGGGAAATAGTACGAAAATTGGTACTTTAGAATAGTGTAGTTTGGTACTACAAGATGGACTATGTAGTTAAAGTCTTATAGTTCAGTACCAATTTTGGTACTATCTGAAGTAACAAACCTGAAAACTACAAAGTAATAATAATAGAGATAGTGAGAACCCCCAAAAAATATACCTGGCCACAAAGAAGAAAGGCCTTTGAGCTTTGAATGGGGACGCCGCATCGTCTGACCACACCCAATGACACCTTAGAGTATACTCGTTCTCTTTCAACCAATTGTCATGTAGTAGTAGATAGTGATGTACGAATAAGGTGTCATGGAGCTTATCGTCTAATATGTAAAAATGAAGAGTATTTTTAGCTGCACCTGCAAAGTTTCTGACATATGTTATTATGTGCACAAGTATCGTGACCTGATTAGACCACCAGTGAATAGACTATATCTCGTTCGGCATCTTGAACGAATAATTCTCCACAAAGTCAATGACTAAAACAACAACATCCTAAAAAAATTTCAGCAAACAGTCTTTAAATTGTTGTGACTGCCACCGAAACACAAAGTTATGCTTGATGAAGTTTTTCAGATGTGCTGAAACCAGGTCAACAAAAGCACTGCTCCGCATTCTTTGCACTACCAAATCCTTTCTCTTCTTGATAGAACCGCCCTCATCAACAAACCCTGATGCAACGTCTGTAAAGATCTTCACAAACAACTCCCTACGGTCCACTGATGTCTCAGAGGGACATAATGGCAACGTGCAAATGCCACATTTACTACAGTCCCCGAACAAGCATTTTTTTGCATGGTATTCTGAATTAGGAGGCTTTGCACATAAAAGCGATTCCAACATATTGCTGATGCTAGGGCAAACATATTGGTTTGCTTTGCAAATATCCGATTCCTAAATTTTGCAGCAGATGGAACATGTCCAGGCATGATCCTTTCCATGATGACCAAACTTGTTTTGTCTCATATGATTAAACGCCTCCTTAAAACATATCATTTGCATATGGTACACACCGCTCCTTTAGTTTCCGGACAAAATAAGGCTTCAACGCCTCAAAGCATCTAAGCGATATTTGCACTTCTGGGTAAGCTCTTCTGAATCTTTGGAATATTTCAGGATACACTAAGAAACACACTGGTTCAGCTCAATACAGTGTTGGTTCACTCGAAATTTCTTAAATATTCCTTCTGCGTTAAAATCATTGTTAACATCTTCAAAGTGGAGAAGTATTTTCGTTACCACTGTTCTATATTCAAGAAGTCTTTTTGTGTTACACAACATAAGTGATTTCAAACCCCCTCACAACACGTCGAAGAGCTATTTAAAATCTTCTTATAACAACAAAGTACCAGAGCGGTAGAAAGTACATTTTTGGAAGTCTAAAGTCTTAGGAACATGTAAACATTACAAAAATAGTACATATTTTGTGAAATTGGTAGTACCTAAATCTTAGATTCCACCAATTGGTAAACAACACTAAAACAGTACCAAAAAGACCACAAAGGATTGTATGCGAGCTGCAAACACAAATAAATATAAAGAAATGTGGTCATGAGAAGTCTAAATAGTACCTATTTGGCTAATTTTAAAATAAAACATAGAGACTTAGTATAAAAGACCTAATTTGGTAGTCAGTAGGATCGGAATTGGTTTACAATAAGTTTTTGTAGTACGGATCTTTCATATGAAAGTGTTTCACCAACACAAAAATAGTACCAAAACAATATTAAATATGTAAAACTAGTACCCGACACTGGTGCAGCTCAATACAGTGTTGGTTCACTCGAAGTTCTTAAAGATTCCTTCTACATTAAAGTCATTGTTAACATCTTCAAAGTGAACTTGAGGAGAATTCTCATTACCACTGATCTATATTCAAGAAGTCTTATCGTGTTACAAGTAGAAAGTACATGCCAGTAGTACCAAAACATCATATAATGGTAGTACCAAAGTATCAATCAATGGTAGTACCAAGAGTTTTAGAAAGTATCATCAGGTAGTACCAAAGAAAGTACCATCAGGTAGTACCAAAGTATCATACACGGGTAGTACCAGAAAAAAAAAGTACCTACAGGTAGTACCAAAGCATCAAACACAGGTAGTACCAGGAAGATAGAAAGTACCAAAAGGTAGTGCTAAAGCATCATATAAAGGTAGTACTAAAGTACCAAAGCATCTTATATACCAAGTACTACACATGAGAAAAGACAAAGTACCTTAATTGAAAGTCTGGAAAATCAAGATTCCTTCTGCATTAAAGTCATTGTTAACATCTTCAAGGTGAATTTGAGGAGGATTCTCATTACCATTGATCTATATTCGAAAAGTCTTATTGTGTTACAAGTAGAAAGTACTTGCGGATAGTACCAAAGCATCATATACAGGTAGTACCAAACTATCAATCACTGATAGTACCATGAGTTCTAGAAAGTACCAAATCATCATATACAAATAGTACCAAAGTACCAAAGCATCTTATAGTACCAAAGTACCACACATGCATAAAGTTAAAGTTCCTTAATTGGTAGTCTAGAGGATAGAAATTTGACACGATAGGTTGCATTACTACCAATCTTTGGTACTCAAAAGTTTCAAAACCAGCATTACAAATGTTAGCTCAAATCTTGTAAGATTGGTAGTAACTAAAGCTTGGATTCCACCAATTTGTAAACAACACTAAAATAGTACCAAAAAGACCACAAGCGATTGTATGCGATGTGCGAACACATAAATATAAAGATAAAGTACCTAGTTCTTTAGTTTTATGCGTAAACCATGTCACGATAAGTCTAAATAGTACTCATTTGGTATATTTTAAAATAAATATGAGACACTTACAATAAAAGAACCTAAGATAGTCAGGAGTATCAGATTTGGTACACGATAAGTTATTGTAGTAACATTATTTGTATTAAAGAGTTTTAACAACACATAAAATAGTACCAAAATAGTACAGAATTTGTAAATTAGTAGTCGACTAGTGGAGTAATACTACTAATTGGTCTAACAACACTAAAGCAGTATCAAAAAGACCGAATCAGGATGTGTGCAAATTTCACTATTAGTATGGCCATTACAATCATCACTAACCATCAGCCTACAGATCATTCTCACCCAAGAAACCCCCTTTGGAATCACTGATGTCCCATACCACCAACTTTTCCTCCAAGAATCCTCTACATCTAGATTTGTTTTGCCCAAAAATTCAAAAAGACTATTTGGCTATCCTATATCCAACTATAGGATCATAATCACAACCAATTCTAGGAGACACATCTAACCATTGAAATCTCCCATGCTCCTTAAGTGTTACCCAAATACTAGATTTTTGTATGGAGGAACACCTTTCATCTGCCATCACTTGCAAGATCCAAATCCAATTGCAAAATAGAGATGGTTCCATAAATGGATTATCTGACTTGCCACTCACTTTTTCCTTGGAATCTTCGATTTCTCAAAATTCTAATTAACACCGGAGAAAAGGATTCCAAATTCCTAGAGGCAGTCTTCTTAATTAATTCTCAATTGTTATTCTCATTTGCTATCAGTTATACTTCAGGAAGTGAAAGTAGATTAACAAAACTGATCGACTGATCAACCAATCAACTACCACTCAGACTTCATCTCTTTTCTCCTTTCCAAATATGGTTCAAGCTAAAAGCCCCAAATTTGCACTAGGAAAAAGTTCAATTTGGTATCACTAGTACATAACTACATATCCACCAGACAATTTTGACTGTTCATTCATTAAGTGCCACACCTAATTACTGATAAATTCCCTTATGGATCAACATAGAAACTATTCCAATAAGAATTACATTTTTCTTGGTCTTTATTGAGCCCAAAAAACAAGAAATGCTCTAATTAGTTGACAGGTTTTAAAATCTACAACTAAAAGTGAAAGGAGCTGTGTCTTCTGATTGATGCAAAGCCAAGCTTTGATACCACTGAAAGGATCGCCTAGTGAAGATCCGACTAGATCTTGTTGCATACAACAAAAAGGACACCTGTGGAGCAAAACCACCCAACCAATAGAAAATGGCTAGTCAATACCCTAACCACTTCACCCCCATGCCGTGGTGAATGAATGCAAATATCTGTTGTCATATCTTGCGTTCGACAGTACTACAAGTTAATCTCTTTGTCGAGAACTTTGCTTCTAACATAGTGATACTTAATTTCAATGCCCTTACTCCTAGAATAAAATCTAGGGTTGGTTGATAAAGTAATGGCACTTCGATTATCACAAAATAGAGTTGTTGGAGCATATTGATTCAGATTGAAAATAAGTTTCTCAACCATACTGCTTCTTTTGTAACTTGAGAGGCTACGATATACTCTGATTCAGTAGAAGATAGAGCTATCAAAGTTTCCTTGCGACTGTTCCATGAAATATGACCATTGTTGAGGAAGAATATCCAAATTTGAATTTAGGAGTGTCCACATCTCCTGCCCAACTTGCATCTAAATAACCATTGAGAATATTGAGTTTTTCATTGTCGACTGCTCCATAACAAATGCAAAAGTCCATAGTAGCTCAAAGATATATCAAACCTCTGATAAGAGCCTTCCAATGTGTAATATCAGGATTGGTCATATATTGACTTAAGGAACTGACTACAAAGGCTATGTCTGGTCTGATATAGATCATCACGTACATAAGAGATCCTATTATCGAATGATAAGGATACTCACACATCTGCTCCTCCTCTTCGATTGTTTGGAGACTATTACATACCTATGAGTACTTCAGTGACCCTTACATGTCCATTTTGTGTTGGGGGCTAAATGGCAAGGTACCCTTGGATAAGAGGTACCCTTAGGATTAAGGGTAGGTGCCTTTGGATAAGGGCAGACAAGTGACTATACCTTGGTCGGAGGTATGGAATCAAGTTACCCTTGGATAAGGGTTACCCTTAGGATTAAGGATATGTCCCTTTAGATTAAGGTATTGGTGTCCTTGGATAAGGGCAGGTAGGTGTCTATGTCTTGGTCGGAGGTATGAAACCTAGTGAGGTGTTAGAAAGTCATTACCATGGGTGTTTTGGCTATTTTTCTAAACCTTGGGCCTCAACCTTGAACCATATCACTTTATTGGTCTTGGACCAAAGTATATAAGTACAACTTGGGCAATGGGGCCAAGTAGGAGGACGCACTTCCAAAGTGTCCATTGAGTTCCCAAATTTCACAAGAAAGGCATTCAAAGAGTCATAGGTTATGGAAGAAGTCTCTTGACCTTCCATAAGCCTATGAAGGTTTTTTAACTCCCCTAGGCCTCTCTTTTTCTCATTGGTACCCAATGAATCTAGTTCTCTTGATAAAGACTAGTGATGCTTATAGAATTGTTTAGGGTTTGATTTTTGATTATGTTAGAGAAGTTTTAAAGTGGGCTTTTGGTTTTAAATCTTTTTGAAAAAGATTTGTGGAATGGTTAGAGGAAGTTTTCATATACATTCACAAATTTTTTTTTTTTTTGCAAAAAGATTGATTCTAACTATGTGTTTTGATCAAAACTAGTGTTTTTTTTGCATAAATGAAGTGTTTAAACTTTTGATTTTCATTTTGAAGTTATGTTTTAAATCTGAAAATCAGATATGAGAAGTGAAGTTTTCATAAAAACTTCATTAGTTACACCTTTCTACGTACTAGTTTCATGAAAATGGCAATGTAAGAAGGAAAATGTAGTGTAATTTTATGCATAAAAAAGGTTTTGAAGTTCTTTTTTTTTGTCATTTTGAAGTTCTGATTTTTAGACTTGTAAATCTGAAAAACAGATCTGAAAAGTGAAGTTTTCATAGAACTTCATTAGTTTTCCATTTCTAGTCACTAGTTTCATGGATTTGAAGAACTAGGAAAGTGAGAGATGTGAAAATTTGTGTTGAATTTGAAATGACAAAGGGAAATGGAATTGGAATGGGAACTTTATGTAAACATTAGCTTGAAGTAGTTAATTGAAGTTTACATAAAGATTAGTTTTGATTTTTGCTTTGGATTGAGGCAAAAGTAGAAAATTGCTTGGTGTAGTTTTCTCTTGAGCTTGGATTGAGCTTGCAAAAAGTAGGCTTGGATTGAGCTTACAAACAATAAGTATTGAATGAGTAGAGGTAAATGCTTTTATTTGCATTGGATTATGTAAGAATTGAAGCGTTTCTATTATTCTAATTAGAATTACTTGTTGTTGTATTTGCATAATAGGAAAACACACAAGCAACTCCAATGGATCAAACCATGAAAACCCATCATTTGATCTATCAAGCCCATCCAATGTGGCACAAGCTCTTAAACTTTTATACCAACAAATTCAAGCCACTAGTAGTTCCACCTCCCGTAAAATTGTTTAAAGGGGAGAAGAAAGATAGGAACTTGCAAGTGGTAAGTTCATGGCTTAATGTATGGAACAAATACTTTGGCATGAACAAATTCCCTGAATGTGAAAAGTTGTCTACTATAACTATGTTCCTTGAAGGAAGAGCCTTAGTATGGTGAGATGACCTAGTTGCAAAAGGCAATCAACCTTGTACATGGGATGATTTTTGCATAGTTTTTAGGGAATACTTCCTATCACTATGAACACTTTCAAAAGCTGAGTTATTTAACAATGAATAAATGTTTGGAACAATTATTCTTGGTCAATGATTGGGTGTTTTTGAGGGTTCCTAATCACTCTAGGGGCTTGAAAACTATTAAGTGTGCAAAGTTGGCGCCTAGGTATTGCAGTCTTTTTAAGGTTATCCAAGTGATAAACAAGGTCACATACAAACTAGAACTGCTAGCTAACGTTGAAATTCATTCTGTTTTCCACGTTAGTAAGTTGAAACACTCGTTGGGGGTCGGGGAAACTCTGGCACCTATGGGAGATCCAGTGGAGCTTCTTCGTGATGAGTCCACGAGTGGACCACCTGAACCCGAGACAATCGTTGAACTGATATTAGGGTTTTCAATTTTATCTTTTCAAAAGAGTCACGGCAAGAGCTCTGCAACGGCACCAGAATGACTTAATTCCGATTTACGGTTCAAAAGTTATAGGCAGTCAAAGTTTTGGCGCCAAAACTTTCACTGCCTATAACTTTGAACTGTAAATTGGAATTAGGTCATTCTGGTCTTGTTGCTCGTCGCGAGCTCTTTTCCAAAAAAAAATAAAAAATTGAAAATCCTAATATTGGTTCAGCCAGGGCGCGCGTTGAGCCGATATTAGGACTTTTTAATTTTTTTTTTTTTTGAAAAGAGCTCTGACTACCTAAACTTTTGAACCGTAGCTCAGAATAAGGTAATTCTGGAGCCGTTGCAAAGCTCCCGTCGAGCTCTTTCCAATTTTTTTTTTTTAACCCTAATATCGGTTCAGCGTGCGCCCTTAGGATTTGAGCTAGCTCAAACCCTAAGGGCATCGCTGGACCGATATTAGGGTTATTTTCTTGAAATATATGTTTTTAGATGAGGGATTCTTTTTTCGATCTTTGACTGCCTATAACGTTTTAACCGTAACTTAGAACTAGATCATGTAGGGTGCCGTTGCAAAGCTCTCGTTGAGCTCTTTCTAATGGCACCATGTTCGTCTCAATTGGAGCTATTAAAAGAAGTTAGATTGTTTGGAAAGCTCTCGCACCATCACTTCAAAATGCAGAGGAGAAGTGAAGCCCACCGATTCAAAGCGCCAGTTGCACATTTTTTCAAGGGCGTGGGTCCTCTCGGAGCACTTTTCAAAGGGGTAAATATGCAGGAGAACTATAGTTTAGAAAAACTAACGCTGATTAAACTATTCGGGCAGATATTTAACATACGAGCAGCACATATTGTCCTATGAAATATTTATTTCTGTCCGAGATTTTTTTTTGAAATAATAAGAAATAACCTGAAACCTTGAACACTTTTTTTGTCCGGTGAGCAGTGTTGTACACATGCTATAAGATTATTGGTCCATTTGGAGGCTTAAAGCATGTGAAGTCAACAAAAGCATCTTTACAAAGGCCCATTTCGAATCCAAACTTCTCCTAATGTGAAGTTCGGAAACCAACATTGAGATCCAACCTGGTGCCATGCTAGACCGGGGGTCCCGATGTGGGTGACTTCTCTCCAAGAAAGCCGCCCAACATACATCAAACTTAACTAACTCGAAGCTTCGTTACAAACGAGTAACATTCATTCCAAGCAAGTCCTCTGACTTACATAAAACTTAACCAACTCAAAGCTTCGTCACGAGCGCTGGAAGCCAACTCGGCACCACGCCAGACTAGACAGCCATAAACATGTAACTTCTACCCAAACAAGCCATCCAACTCAACCGACAGGTTAGAGCCCATTTCCCAAGATCTTAACCCATTCACGTTCATGCAAGGAACACTCAGAACCACAAGCCGTGACAGATATGAAGACAATAAGGTTTGAGCGGTCTCAAACCCTAAGGGCGCGCTTTGATTCGATATTAGAGTTATTTTTTTGAAATATATATTTTTTTGATGAGGGATTTTCTGTGAACTTTGAATGCCTATAATTTTTTAACCGTAAGTCAGAACCAAGTCATGTAGTTGCCATTGCAAAGCTCTCGTCGAGCTTTTTCTAATGACACCATGTTTGTCTTAATTGGAGCTGTGATTAAGAAGTTAGTTTGTTTAAAAAAGAAAACCTGATATCGATTCAACACGCAGATGGCCTGTTTGACCAGTCAGATAGCACATCTGCACGTTGAACCGATATTAGAATTTGGAAAGCTCTCACACCATCACCTGGGAATACAAAGGAGAAGTGAATGAGCACACACTAACGCAAGTACGCCCACCGATTTTAGACGCCAGTTGCACATTTTTTCAAGGGCTTCGGACTCCTCGGAGCACTTTTCAAAGTAGAAATGTGCAATATTATTACATTTGCTTATGGAAATTAAGACTGCATGTTAACCATATAAGTTGGGTGGCGGACAGTTCCGGAATCATAGAAAATGAGCATGGATGTGGCCGAAAGTTTTCTCTTTCTTGTTAATTTTTCTCTATAGTCAAACTTCTTAAAGGGCCCATTTTGAACCCATATTTTTTCTAATAAGTTGGTTAAGTCTAATCGTTGTTGGCGAGTTGGCTGTTTGTATGTCAAGTGGGTTTGGACGGCAAGAGTTGAAAGCTGGGAAGCTAAGTCGTGGTTCCTGGCTCCCTTTGGGATGCCTACGCTACATGTGGTATCAGAGCCGACTGGCCGATCAGCTATGCGGATCTCACAGAAATGGCCATTGTTTGGGGTTCATCAGGACAACTGTTGTGTGAACTGCTACTCATGGTGTAAGCGCGGGTGCGTCCATGGTTGAGGTGGTCGACAAAATGAGAGACTTGATGAGTCAAGGTGCTGCCCTTGATTTTTCTCAAACTAACTCTGATTACCTTCTGGGTTTCAGTGTTCGGTAAAAGGCAAGTTGTAAGGCCGCTTCAATCTTTTTGATCTGGCACATAGTTGAGGGTCATATCCCGGGACGCCAGCGGTATGCCATCGGGACCATTTGGTCCGAGACGCCAGTGGTATGCTGTCGGGACCATTCGGTCTAGAAACTGGCTGTCTTCATATCAGTCACGGCTTGTGGTTCTAAGTGCTCCTTGCTTGAACGTGAATGGGTTAGCTCTTGGGAAATGGGCTTTAACCTGTCGGCTGAGTTGGATGGCTTGCTTGGGTGGAAGTAATTTGTTTATGACTGCCAGTCTGGCGTGGCACCTCCAGCACTCGTGACGAAGCTTTGAGTTGGTTAAGTCTGATGTAACTTAGGATGGCTTGCTTGGAATGGATGTTACTCGTTTGTAACGAAGCTTCGAGCTAGTTAAGTTTGATGTATGTAGGGCGGCTTGCTTGGAGGGTAGTCACCCACATCGGACATAGGTGCATGTCGATCTACATATGCCAAATGCCTCCTCGCTATTTGTGAGTTTTTGCATCACCTCGATGTGGACGTTTGGCTCGGTGATGTTTTTCTCCGCATCCAAAGCATCGTACCGTGTACCATCTCCTCGGAGTTGATAAGCATGCACAGGTAATGGACGTCCATTAGGATCTTCCATAAAATAAATCGGTAGGCTATTATGGTCTTCTTGTGAGTTCGGTGACATGCAAGATGATATGACTAGGACTTCCACTTGGCCACTCTTCGTTGGAGAAACTCATGATTCAGATGGATCAATTTGACATCCATCCGCTTTGTGAACTCCTTGTCGGCTTGATTTTATTTGTGATCTTTGAGTTGTTGGAGCTTGCTGCTTTGCATTTTGTCTTTGTAAGAAGCGTTGAGTCTTGATTGGACATCTTGTACTTGAATGGTCCTCAAAGCAGTATGTACATTCGTCCTTTTCAAGAAACTTTGCCTTGCGAACTTGAGTTTGATGACAACCAGAACTTGAAGTACTAGGTTCATGGTCACTTGTTGCACCTGATCTGCTAGACTCTATTGCACTCCCAGATGATTCATAACCTTTCTCCCTTGTCTACTTGATGCACCTTCAGATTTTTCTGATTTCCCATCCGATATTTATGCGTTTGGACAGGAGTGATCTTCTTATTCAAGATAAGATTCTACATAATGACTGCATCTTGACAAATTTGTGGCAGTGAAGTGTAGGATGCAAACTTCTTCATACCAGACTTGATCTTGTCGAGTAGTCTGATATAGTAGTTTTTCATTATGGCCTCTGGGCTCAATAGATCATTATCTTTCACTAGATTGCACAGTCGTCTGGTGTATCATTGAACTGTCTCACCAGGAAATATCTGAAATGAAAGTAATCCGACAAACTCGGTAGTCATGGCTAGAATGCAGTGTAGTCTTGAGATAAGAGATTGCTTCAAGGGTTGCACAATTGTGGTGTCCCAATTTTATTTTATTTTTTTGGAAAAGGGGAGATAAAAAATTGATCAGTATGAAAAAAAAAACAAAAAGTGGAGTAACAGATGGATGTAACAGATGAAAAGAGTGTATGAAGGGGGAGCGATGAGGGCTACGATTTATTTTAGAAAGACCAATTTTTTTGTTTTCTCATTCATGAAAAAATTTTAGCAGCTTTAAAAACTTTTCATTTCGGCTTCCATAAGACTTGAAAATAGTCAGATTGGACAATTTGATTTAGTTGTAATAAAATAGAACACTTTTGACAATTATGTATGTAGAAATTGATTAGAAAAAAAACTAAAATGACTTCTACAAATTTTGCATTAGAAAAATTGGCTGCAAGAAAGTAGAAACCACTAAAATCGGTTCCTTTAACATGCATAACAGGAAAATTTTGTAGCCTAATCACATCCTATTTCAACCAAAAAAAAATTGAAATAGAAGTCTATAAGCACATTTTCATGACGTATAGAACAACCAAAAAAGAGATACAACGATTGCGCCTTACTATGATCAACGACATTAACTTGGATCAAGAACCCTAGACCATTGCAATACACTGATATTCTTGACAAGATGCTCATCACCTAAGTTCAACGTTGGAGAGAAAACTAATTATGAGCATTGTAATGAATGTCTATGTAGGAGTTGCATAAATTTCTACTAAAAAGTTAAAATGAATGAAAGATAGAAAAACCAGATCAACGTTAATAAAAAAAATTTCACGTTGTAAAAATTAGATATAAGAAATTGTGTAATCATCTTAATCAGGACACAAAAATATAGGTCACTGTTGATAATATATTATTTAAATCACTCCAATACAAATACTTCAATGCTGCAACATAATTGCTAATAAATTTTGTAAATCATTTAAATTGAAGACACAACGCAAACATGTGAATCTTGCAAAATAATCATGAAGTCCTCGTTGTAAGGCAATTTTGGCACCAATTTTCTAAAGTTTGTAAGCAAATTTAGCACCAAATTTTCTTAAGGTTTCATAGCATAATGCCAATGTTGTCGATAACATGTGGAAAAGAAAAGCTCTCTATGGTTGGGAACATGTACTGTGTAGTTGCAAACCATTTAATACTTATGGCTAATGGCCAATCATTTAATGGCATTTGGAGAAATTAGTTCAAGCTCTTGTAGACCACATATATCATTGTTTGTCATGGTGTACAATCACCTAAACTTAAACTCCCTTGCCTTTTGGGTCATGCACATGCATTAAATGCCAGGTGCATGTGCCCATTGTGAGGTCCATGCTAAATGAGAGAGTGACATGCAAGTGACCAATGACTAAAGGTAATCTAGAGATATGAGAGTGTCACTCTCTCACTTAAACTTGACCTCACAATGGGCACCTACATTTCATGCTTGTGCTTAAGTCAACCTCAAGCATCTCCATCACCAATTGTTAGAGTGATTTCACACACATGGGAAGCCAATAGTAGTGATGAGTCACACGTACCCCCCCTCCTTGAGTCCCCTTCATCCCCTCCCATTTCACACACAAACCTGTGTAGGAAACCTCTATTCTATCTCCTCTATCCTACATGAACCACATGGGATGTTTTTCCCCCTAAGAAAATTACATTTGAACCCTAAAAAAATTAGATTTGAATGTCTCCTAAAATATAGGGGCCATGTGGTTTGTAGTATCTCCACTTATCCCAATCTTCGGGGAAGCTAGAAAAGCATAGGAATGCAACCGACATCTTTTTTCAAAAACCAATTTCATAAAAATTTTATCGGAAGTTAAAAACCAACAACTTTTTTTTAAATTCAAGAAATTTTATGTTTGTCGTTTCCATAGGAAATTTTTGTGTAGTAAAGTAAGTAGATTCTTCTAAAACTTGGATTACATAGGTTTATTACGTCAAACGAAAATTAAAATTTTCATGTATTTGAGATGCAAGATTTAGAACGCAAAAATGTTCAAAAAAACGACAACTTCAAAAAACCGTAGGAAATTGGAAGAAAACCGTAGAGGTTTCCCGAACACTGACTTATCCCATGTCATCATTTTTCAAGCCAAGTCATGTGCCACAAGAGAGACTTCACTTTCATATGTGAAATAGGCTAAGGATTCTCCTATTTCTCTCTCCAATGAACTTTGAGTATTTCGCGAGACCAAACATGCCCTGCGACTGTGTGTGAAAACACCCTAATTTTCAATTACGTAAAGAACCGACATGCAAGTGACCCTTGAACAAAGGGGGCCTTGCATGTGGTACTATTGCGTCCCATATTGACTAACATGTACCTACTCCCCATAAACATTCACGTACCCTCAAGAAAGAGGGCGGGCCATATCACGTACCTACCTCTAAGGAACACGTACCTACCCCCAAGAAAGAGGGGCGATATTTTAGCCTGAAGACGTTTGGCCACGTTCCGACGGGCGAGCTCGTCCCACGTCTTCGAGCAAGATGGATAGGAAGACGAATTCCACGCATACCAGTCGATATTTGCTGCCTCAATAATTTTCTTTATCGTCGTGAATGGTTGATAACGACATAGTTTTTGCACGTAGGTGATGGATGGTGTCTCTATTCTAGCACAGGCTCTCAGATCCGTTTCATGTCGCCATTGAACATTTTCGGAAGCTGGAGTTTGTTTGGATCTTTACGTTTTGTTTAAGTAGAAACGCGCAGTTGGATTGATGCAACAATCAGATTTGTTCTGCATATTGAACCGGAACTAGTGCCTTTTATATTTCTGTGTCAAAATCCTGCTGCGTTCACAGATGGCGAACAACGGAGCATCAGACTTGTCACAGCTTATCAAGGATATCGAAATTGAGAAGCTCCAGGGTCCTTCGGACTCTAAATTCTTGAAGATTGGTTCATTATGGGAGTCTCAGGCAAGTTATCTTTTTCCTTTGCTCTCAGAATATGAGCTGGTCGTTTACTTTGATCTAATTATTGTGTGCACAGTGAATGATGAGTGATTTTCCGGCTAGACACTGTTGATCTCTAGCTAGTGACTTTAGTGCTGTGGCTGCACATATTTAGTTGTTCTGGATGTTGACACAGACAGTCGTGCTTCATATTCTGAGGAGATTTGGATGCCGGCTATGTAGGGCAAATGCCTTGGAATTGTCAAAGATAGTTCCAGATCTAGAGTCTCAAAACATACGAGTTATTGCAGTTGGTACGATTCATGCTCTCTGCTTGTAGAAATTGTATGGTCTGGATGATAATAGAAAATTTTCAATTTTATTTGCGCTTAAGATTTGAAATACCATTTTGTGGATGTATGCTCTAGGTCTTGAAAGACTCGGTATGGAGGAGTTTCTAAAAGGTGGATTTTGGAAGTATGAGCTTTACCTTGATGAGGGCAAGAAACTCCATCAAGCATTAAATTTAAAGTCACTGGGAGTTTTTAAGACCCTGAACATGATCCTTACTGACAAAGAAGTGAAGACAGCTCTTCAAAAAACAAAAGAAGTCCCTGGAGACTTAAAGGGTGATGGCAGGTATCTATAGATTTCCTATATTCAATAAGGTTCTCACAAAGATGCAATTGTGCCTGGATATTTTGTAGTTTTTTCATTATGTCGATGTCGGTTATGTTTGCTGCATGATTTTGTGCCCAAGGAGGTAAGTTTTGCGGCATGATTATGCTTGAATGGATAGTACTAAGTAGTGCATGAAGGAAAGTTCACCTTATCTTGATTGCCAAGTTCCTACCCGACAAATTTTTAACAAATCTAGTCCGGACTCCGTAATCAGCATATTGTGCTTATTTGTCTGGATTATAACAATAGAGAAATATTACAGCTATTCTTTTTGTTATGATGTAACCCGTGGAGGCATTTTGTGTTCAGAAAAGAAATCAGAAGTCCTCCCTGCCTTTGAAACTCTCCTTTCACCGAGTGCAATTATTATTTGTGATAGTCTAATTTGGACTAGTTACTTATGTGGCTATAGCAATCTAGTCCATTAGGATGTTAGCATTGGCATACATGCAAAGGAAAACCTTAGCTTAGAAGTCTGACTGCTGGCATCATATTCATATGATGGCAACAGGAAGATTAATGAAGTTACTATTGTTCACATGAAACTTTAGAAATTTAGATTGGACAGCAACAGAAATGCTCTAGGAAAGTTGTTGTTGAAAGAATGTAGGACACAAATTTCCAAAAGGATTAAATTTAGAATGATGGCAAAGGTCAAGAATGCCCAAGCTCTTCCTTTTCCTTGTTAAAAATTCACAATTCTAGCTTGACTAGTTTTGGTCATATGACTTGTAAATAGTTAGATGGTCATGATGTGGCTTGTCACACGTGCCAAATAGCATAGGATTCCATTCATAAGGATGTTCTCAAGTAGACCTAAGTGTTAGAACCTTTGGAATGAGTCCAAATTATGCTTAGATGCAAGGGAGAAAAAATAGGAGCTATTTTTGGTAATTTTTGCATTGTTGAGGGATCTCCAAGATTCCAACCCTAACTTGGTAGGGATGAAAGATCCACCAAAATTAGCATTAGGGATAGGTTTAGGGCTACTCATACCTGCCCAAAACCGTGATGGATCATGTATATATAGGTAATGATATCTCACCAAAATCAATCAAGCAACTTCATGATTTTTTCTCTCATAATGGTGCAATTGCTCTCTATGTTCATAATTGTTTGAGTACTTGTGATTACTAATGATTATAGGATTGAATGTAGGTCTGGTGTACAGTACTCAGACTGTGGGAGGCCGTACTTTCACACGTGTGAAGCTTTCTTCAAGGATTTGGGCCATTTAGTGAGGTTCAAGCATAGATTTTTTATGGATTTTGATGGTTCAACTTGTGCTAATCTTATGAAATCATAATCTATTGTTTTCCTCATCATTTCAAGTGTTTTAGGATCCTTATTTGCTGTAATTTTTACATGGTATCAGAGCCTAAAGGCTGAAATGAGCTAAATCCTTGGTTTTCATTCAATTTGATCACAATTTTTTATCTAAATCTTGTGTAGATTGGACCTTAGCATCTAGTATTGATTCTAGAACTCAAAGTGAGTCAAATACATTGGAGATTGGTGTTGTGTGACTTTATTTGCAGGTGTTTAGGTGTCTAAAACCAGAGGCAAAGTTGAATTCAATTCACATTACCAAGATAGCAAGTTTTTCTTGCTCCAAGCATTGATTTCTAAGCGAGTTTTGGAGGTGATTTCATAGAGGAGGCTTTCTAGCATTCAAGGAGAGGGAAGATCAGAGTTTTGGAGACTCTTCAAGGCTGTTCTAAGGTGTAGTAGGCACCTCCTAAAGTAATTTAGGTTCAGTCCAACCATTGCTTGACTTGTGCACCAAATTAGATCAATTTTTCATCAATTTTGATCATTTTTTGCTTGTGATTGGATAGTAGATTGTGTTGCATCCTCATTAAGTTCCATTTAGATCTTTTACAAGTGATTTTGGAAGTATATTAGGTTGCTGAAATTCACTCTTGATCAGATCATTTGGAAGCTTTAATGTTCTTTATAGAAAGAGGGGCAATTCTACTAGTATTGTCTACTTCAATCAAGCAAATGCATTGTTTCTAGTATTCTATGATTTGATTTTGTTAGAGATCATTCTTAGACCTTTATAGGAAGTCTATTACTGATCTTTTCAGGTAAGTGGGATAAGGTAGACCTTCAATCAAATCAATAGAAGTAACCTTCATTTGTGTCAAGTCCTTGATTAGGAGACTAGATGGCATCTATAAATGCATATCTTTTGGATACTAATGAAAGGCTCAACAAAACTAACTATTCCATATGGAAAGTTAGAATAGAATCAATCATGATCATGCAAGATCTGATGGAAATTGTAAATGGTAAGGAGGGTGAACCTATTCATCCTCAAGAAAAAGCCAAATACATCAAGAGGTGCAATGTTGCACTACATTGCATAAAAATGAATGTTGCAAATGAACTCTTAAGAAAGGTAGGAGATTGCACTTCAGCTCAAGATGCTTGGGAGACTTTGCAAAAGGTCTATGAATCCAAGAACCAAACTAGAATGTTAGCTTTGAAGAATCAAATCTATAGAAGCTATCAAAAGAAAGGAGAGAGTGCACATACTTTTGTCCTAAGAGTAAAAGAATTGAACAAAGAGCTAGCCTTTATAGGTGATCCTATCAAGGATGAAGAGCTTGTTCAACTCATATTGAATGGACTAAGCTTTGAATTTGACAATTTGGTTCAGGGATATGCAATTATGGGTAAGCTACCCATACTTGAAGAACTCCAAGGCACACTCATGGCCGAGGAATCAAGAAGGAGCCAAATGCAAGAGATGATGGATAGGCTTTCCATCCAAGGTGGAGATGACCAAGCTCTCTTCACCAAAGGCAAAGGCAAGTCCAAAGGCAAAGGATCAACATTCAAGAAGTCTACAAAGCTTGAGGATCAAGAAGGACCCTCAAAGGCATCTCCATCAACCACCAAAGTCAAGAAGGACAAATCAAAGGTGAAGTGCTACTATTGTAGCAAGATGGGGCATTATGCCTCGGAATGCTTCAAGAGGAAGCAAGATCAAAGCCAAGCCAACATGAGCAAAGAGGAGGAGGAGGAGAGTTCACATGAGAACTCTCTCATGATGTCCATATTTTCTTCAACAAGCTTCAAAGGAGAAGATCCTTGGTGGTGCTAGTTCACACATGACTAGTAAAAGAGAGTTTTTCTCTTCTCTCTTATCTTATAATGGACCTATAAAGTCTATCTATACAGCAAATGATGAAGCTTGTAAGATTGAAGGAGTTGGTAGCATTCCCCTTTGCTTAGGATCTTCCAAAAAGATCAACATAGAAGGTGTTTTGTACATTCCTACAATAACAAAGAATCTACTAAGTGTTGGCCAAATGGTAGACAATGGTTTCAATGTTGACTTTGCTTCAAATGAATGTTTCATCAAGAAGAAGGGTAAGATAGTGGCTAAGGGCACTAGACTTGGCAAACTTTATAAGTTGGATGCATTTGTGGATACTAATGTTGTCATGTTGGCCGAGAAGAGCAAGATATCTTCCTTTACTTTATGACACAAAAGACTTGGACATGTCAACTCGGGTTCCATGGAGGCTATGATCAAGAAGGAGTATGCTTTAGGCCTACCAAGGTCTATTGGGAAGGAAGACAAGGTTTGTGAAGCTTGTGCCTTATCCAAGGCACATAAGAAGGTGTTTCCTAACTCCAGGTTCATCCATGTTTTTAACCTTCATTGATGACTACTCAAGATATTGTTGGGTGTTCTTACTTTCCTTCAAGTCTCAAGTATTTGATACTTTTGTAAAGTTCAAGTTGTTTGTGGAAAAGCATCATAATCATAGCATCAAGATTCTTAGAAGTGACAATGGTGGAGAATTCATCTCCAATGAGTTCAAGGCCTTTTGTGAGGAGGAAGGGATCAAGAAAGAGACTTCTTGTCCTTACACTCCTCAACAAAATGGAGCATTATGTGAATGTTCTAAGGCTTTAAGATTAGATGCTTGTTTGCCCAAATCCTTTTGGGGTGAGTCTCTTGTATGTGCAAACTACTTGATGAATAGGGTGTCTTGCAAAGCAATTGAAGGCAAAACTCCTTATGAGATGTTGTATGGAAAGAAACCCAATCTTAATCACTTGAAAGTTTTTGGATGTATATGTTATGTGCATGTGCCATTGGAAACAAGAACCAAGGAGGATCCACCTTCCACAAGAGGGATCATGCTTGGATATGCAAGCTCAAGCAAGGGCTACAAAGTCTATCTCCCATCCTTGAACAAATTTGTTGTTTCAAGGGATGTCATATTTGATGAACATCATATGCATATGCTTGAAGAAGGCTCAAGTGCTCCAACAATCAAGAAGAAGATGGCCGAGGAGCAAGATCTTGGTTTTGAGGAGGAGCTCATGGAGGAGCAAGCACCAAACCCACCTATCACACCAAGGAGATCTTCAAGGGCAAAAGTGGAGCCATCAAGGCTCACATATCAAGGCAAAGGACAGCAAGTTGAGGGTATCTCATCCACTTCTTATGCTTTATCTAGTTTTGAAGAACCATCTAATGTTGAAGATGCATTGAACTCCAAAGAATGGTATAAAGCTATGTTGGATGAGTATGATGCCTTGATTGAGAATGAAACTTGGTTGCTTGTTGAGAGATCTCAAAGGAATGTAATAGGATGCAAGTGGGTCTTCAAGCTTAAGTTGAATGCAAATGGGAACACAAACATAAAGCAAGATTAGTTGCAAAAGGTTATGCTCAAGAGAGAGGGATAGACTATGAGGAAACTTTTGCACCCGTGGCCAAGATGGTCACAATAAGACTAATCATTGCACTTGCATCACATTTTGGATGGATTCTATGTCAAATGGATGTCTCTAATGCTTTCTTGAATGGTTTTTTGGAAGAGGATATCTATATGGAGCAGCCACAAGGGTTCATCAAGCATGGAATGGAGAACAAAGTATGCCATCTCCAAAGAAGCATCTATGGCTTGAAGCAAGCCTCGAGATCTTGGAATTCAAGACTACATTGCTATCTTATTTCACTTCCTTTTGTTCAAAGTGAATATGATCCCACTCTTTACATTAAGTTTGATGATGTTGGTATTGTACTTTTATTCATTTATATAGATGACATCATCATTAGTGGAAATAGTGTTGATGGTATTGCAAAAATCAAGATAGACCTATCCTTAGAGTTCAAGATGGTAGATCTAAGGTGTCTTCACTTCATCTTAGGCATAGAAGTACTTAGAGGGTCTTTTATCTTTATAAGTCAAGTAAACTATGCTCAAAATCTTTTGAAGAAGTTTAAGATGGAAGTATGCAAAAGTGTTGACACACCAATGGAACAAGATGTAAAAGTGCCAAATGAAGATGATGAAAGATCCTTCATGGACATCACTTTGTTTAGGCAACTTATAGGCTCCTTAATGTGGATCACTATAACTAGACCAGATCTTAGCTTTAGTATATGTAGGTTGAGCCAATCCATGCAAAAGCCATTGAATATCCATTGGAAAAAGGTCAAGAGGATTCTAAGATACATCTCGGGTACATTGGATTTTGGGATTCTATATAGAGGAGATGTGATTAACCTTCATGCATTTAGTGATTCAGATTTTGCAGGGGACAAGAGGGATAGGAAATCAACAAGTGCCTATTCAACTTTCATAGGAGAAGGTGTGGTTTCATGGCTTTCAAAAAAGCAAGAAACTATATCTCTATCTTCAACCGAGGCCGAGTACAAAGCTTTGACAACCACTACAAAGGAGGTACTTTGGATCAAGAGATTATTGGTAGAGCTAAAGATCATGGATTCAGAGGAGACACCAATCATCTACAATGACAATATATCAGCCCAACACCTTGCATCTAACCCAATCTTCCATGCAAGATCTAAGCACATTGAGATATGCCATCACTTTGTGAAGAAATGGTGCAAGCCAAGGAGATTGCTTTGGAGCATGTTCCAAGCAATGAATGTGTAGCTGATCTACTTACTAAGCCACTTCAAAAGACACCTTTTATGAAGTTCAGATCATCACTTGGAGTGATTAGTAAAGCAATGATTGAACCAAGCTAGATAGTGAGGAGGAGTGTTAAAAATTCACAATTCTAGCTTGACTAGTTTTGGTCATATGACTTGTAAATAGTTAGATGGTCATGATGTGGCTTGTCACACGTGCCAAATAGCATAGGATTCCATTCATAAGGATGTTCTCAAGTAGACCTAAGTGTTAGAACCTTTGGAATGAGTCCAAATTATGCTTAGATACAAGGGAGAAAAAATAGGAGCTATTTTTGGTAATTTTTGCATTGTTGAGGGATCTCCAAGATTCCAACCCTAACTTGGTAGGGATGAAAGATCCACCAAAATTAGCATTAGGGATAGGTGTAGGGCTACTCATACCTGCCCAAAACCGTGATGGATCATGTATATATAGGTGATGATATCTCACCAAAATCAATCAAGCAATTTCATGATTTTTTCTCTCATAATGGTGCAATTGCTCTCTATGTTCATAATTGTTTGAGTACTTGTGATTACTAATGATTATAGGATTGAATGTAGGTCTGGTGTACAGTACTCAGACTGTGGGAGGCCGTACTTTCACACGTGTGAAGTCCTCCTCAAGGATTTGGGCCATTTAGTGAGGTTCAAGCATAGATTTTTGATGGATTTTGATGGTTCAACTTGTGCTAATCTTATGAAATCATAATCTATTGTTTTCCTCATCATTTCAAGTGTTTTAGGATCCTTATTTGCTGTAATTTTTACATTCCTCAGTGCCTTTGTTGTCAGTTCTTTAGATATGCAGTTTTTAAATCCATTTACTGATTGTATATACAAGTCACAACATGGTATAGCTGTAAAATTTTCTAAATCGAATAACATTGGAATTGAAACCTTCTATTCTGTGTTCGGTACATGATGTTTTGCTCTTAACTGTCATATAACCCTTTTCCTTAAGACCTCCAGCTGCTCTTCCTTTTTGGTCACTATTGGCTTGTCTCTTCCTGCCCTCCTTACAACAGCTGGAACGGAAAGCGTTGATCGAGTTCAGCCTTCTGCTTCACTCAAACATCAGGAATTTTGAGGGGAGGGAGCATGTATGTTACATCACTCGAACAAGGTTTGCATACCTATCATATTTTAGCTCCTCACAAATCCAATCGCAAAGGATTTCAATGGGTGATACTTTTATGAGGCACATAATATAAATTGGTTTCTACATGCGAACTGAATCAGGATCTTGTACTTTGTTGTTTTCACCCCAACTTCCACCTGCTTCACGTTCTTAAAATGAGCTCTAGGATGCCAAACAGAGATTTACATCTTTCTAGTTCAATGTGGTGTGATTTAAGTTATGAGCTACTTTCTTGCGAAGACTATTTACTCCCTTATGAGTATTCTGCCGATCTGAGACTTGACTTTATTGTCATTCAATATTTGGCAGTTCTGGACATCAGGGGACTGGGAAGTTTTTGTATGT
Organism: Diphasiastrum complanatum; assembly: GCA_029204225.1. Lineage (NCBI taxonomy): Eukaryota > Viridiplantae > Streptophyta > Lycopodiopsida > Lycopodiales > Lycopodiaceae > Diphasiastrum > Diphasiastrum complanatum. Next base: position 20,363,094 of record CM055106.1, on the reverse strand, counting down.
CTCACAAGCTATTATATATGCGTATATCAGAGCTAAAAGGCCTGTGGTCCGTTAGGGATTTTCAAAGTCTAATGGAATAAAGGTCGTGAAACGGGTATTCCTAGGGACATTATGGTAGATTCATGGACAGCTATATCATTCTAATTGTTGCCAAGACGGTCGGCTTTCTGAAAGTTGAAGCTTTCTAAGTAGAAGCATTCCAAGTTGAAGTAGGCGGCTGAATATCTGAAGTAAAACATCAATTCTTTTTTAGAAAGTTTTCTTCTATTTCTCATTTATCCTTTCTGGAAGTTCTCTGTTTTTCAGCTTAGCAATCTAAAAGTTGTTATCGCTGTGAGAGAGAGAGAGAGAGAGAGAGAGAGAGAGAGAGAGAGAGAGAGTTTGTGTGACCGTAAGTTGATCTGAATTTTGAACAGACAGCTCGGGGCAACTTTGGTATTTGCAAAAGGAGGTGCAGTGCTCATGGATTTTAGGCAAAGGAATTTTGCAGATCATCCAACTAATGCATCTATTTTGGAAGCTTGTGGAATCGACCCTGGCTTGATTAGTGAGATAACAAAAAACTCAAGTGCAGGAGATTCTCAACAAAAAACCTGTGACACTGTATGCTCATGAGTTTCTATCTGAATTTTTCGGTCCTGTGTTTTAAAGTACAGTCATGCAATTTTCTTTTCCAAGAACATATATCCATTTTCTGATTAGTAGCTCACTGACTGGTTACAGCCTTGATTAGAGTGAATAATTATCTCAATGTTGTTTTTGATAGGAGGTCAGGACTCTTAGATAATAAGAGCAATTACTTTTCAATTAGATTAGTGATAATCAGTTTAGAAGGTGTAGACTCGCAAACAGTAAAACCAACTAGTTTTTGAGTAGAATAGTGATAGTCAGATTGAGAACATGTATTATTTCTACCATCCACCCTTTAATCATTGCATTGGAACTTGGCTTACAAGATCACTGCACATGCATGTTCATGTAATTAACTGCACCTATAACCCTGAACACGGTTTTTCATAGATGGAGAAGGAAGGGTTAGAGTGCAGTTGGAGTTGCCAACAGACATTTGTTTTCTAATTATGTCACCTCATGGTTTATTTTTTATCCGTTTTATTTGAAAAATTTGTTAGCAGTTGCTTTGTCCTGCAAAAGGTCCTTTCTGTTGAGCTCAATCAAGCAATTTATCTTCAGCTCCAAGGACATTGCTACTAGACTTGACATTGAAATGTTCAAGCACTTTATTTAATTGCTGGTATTTTATTCATGATAGAGGACAATTTTTGTCGTGCAGGAAATCCTATGAGAATTTTTATGGCTGCTTCATTTCATCAAATGCTTTGATTCATTTCATTTGAAAACTAGAAGATTTCTTTAATCCATCCATCAAAGCGCCACTTTAATTTGGAGAATTTTGTTTAACAGTAGACCTTAGAATGGTATTGCTGGCCTAGGATTCAAGATTTTGTCTTCCCTATGCTATTTTTCCTTCTAGTGATAAAACCATTAAGGCGGAATGTATAGGTTACGTCGTAAAATATTTACGACCGTAAATTGAATTCTAAGAAACATTTTGGAGACAAATTTTTTGGCTAGAAGTGCCAAGGTTTAGATCTTTGTGGAAGGATAATTTGGAAATAGTGGGAATTAACATTTATTTGGACTTTGATAGGTATCGAGCTTACATAAGAGAAACACCACATGCCTTACCTTTGTTTCATTGATACTCTTCTATGAGCTCCGGATGAGATTTGAGGACACTTTAGTGAGGTACAAAAAATTAGAGCTACAACATGCTTGTCTAATATTTGCTTTCAATCATTTTGGAAACTTTCTAAGCTTTACTTAAGACCATGCAAAGCATTACTTTCAACTCGAGCTAATCCAATTGGAGAAATGTTTCATGAATGAGGTTCTTATTCTTATATTAATGGAGTTGACGTAATGCTAGTAGACACAAAATGGGTGAATATTGTGACAAAAATCTTACCATGGATGCATGAAATGTAATTACTTGGAGTCAAACTAAAATTCATGTACTTTATGAGGAATGGAACTTTCAACAACTTGGTTCTCAACAACTTTCATGGATGGCTCGTCTGTGGAACTCATGTTGGCGTCGTGTCAACTTAAGTCTTCGTTTTGCTTGTGAATGTCTAATGTGTCATCCATGATGCTTGTCTTATATAGCTAATGCTACTGCGCATGTTGGCCTTTGTGAACCAACGGTTAGCGAAAAAGTTGAAAGCACAAAGCTAAGCTGGATGTCCAAACTCCCGGCAGGTGTCAAATGTAACAACAATGATAGACAAAATGCTTTTTTAAATGTTGATTGATCCACCTTGTCACTTCGGGTTTTCTTGAAAGTCCTAAAAGTTAGGTGAGCAACATGTGCAAGTTGGGCTAGATATTATTTGAGAATTGACATGTAAGCTTTGCATTTTCCCATAATTAGATTATATAATGATCTCAACGTCTTTGTAACGTTCGATGCAGCAATGCAATGAAGGAAATCCAAATAATAAAATTGTTAAAAAAAAAAACCTGCAACAAGATCAGCTTTACGTTTGTACAAATCCAAAGACTTTATAAAACCTGGTGCAATATTGTGGTTGAGAAGTTCAAGATTTTACAAATGCTACAAAACTTCTTGACTTTAATTTTTATGTAATATGGGATGGCAAGTGAATATGGTGAAGAAACACAAAGTCTAGATAGGCACAATCACATTGCAAACTCTTTGTGCTAACAACACATTGGCAATTTGAAAGGTGAATATTCAAGAAAAAAGAGCTGCCCTATTTGCAACACACCTACCGTCACAAAAGTATTATCATATGAATTCCTCTCAAGTATTGTTACTCATCTAAATCGAGCTTATCCATTAGCTCCATCAATAAAATGAAAACTTTTAGCCAACTTGTTCTTGATCTATTTGTTAAGCTTTTTAAGAATACATATTGAGCCACATTGTGACATCTTATTGAAGCCAAGCCTATTGTGTTGCTTAAAGTATAGATTATAGTACACAGGCTGCCATCTAAAAGGCCATTAGAATAGCTTAGAAAACTACAAGACATTTCAAGGTGGAAAATTTCAGTACAGTTTTGGTTTCACACATCATCTTATCCATCAGCAGCTAGGGCGTTGAGCTCCAAGGAACAATTTCAGTCTTCAGACAATACCTGTGCCACCCGCAGCAGAAAAATGAGATTTACATAATGCAGATACATCTCAATGAAGCAGCATTGAGTCTAGTTCAATCATGATCATGGGAAATAGGTGACATGAAAACAGACCTTGTTACTGTTAGAAAGTGATTCACAATCTGTTTAAGCTTCATGAAGCACAATTGAGGACATCAAAGTCATCAAGAACCATAGCAAAAGGTCCAGTCAAAGCCCTAGATTTCGAGTATAAAAAGTACACACAATGTTGCCAAAAAGGGTCTTTAACAAGTAAGATACATTGACACATTTACTAGCGGCATACTGGTCACAAATACAAAATCAAGATTGATACTTGGAAGTTGGTATTATAGCTCAAAGTGAGAGAAAGTTACTCTGATAACATTTGTCTATAGTTTAGTCTTCAACGGAACTTCCCCGAAGAACAGCTGCGTGTCATTGGATCTTGAATATTTTCAAGTAATTGATAGGTTTATCTTTCTACCAATGATCACTTCAAATGATCCACCTACATGCTCGTCATGGCCTTAAATTCTTTCATATTATAGGCCACTCAAGCGAGTACATCCAGTCTGCAGTAATCATACGTGTCTGATTGAGTATGGACAATTGGCTGGTATTCAGAATTACAATATGAGTAAACCATTTTCATCCACGTTAAAACTAACTCACAGGTCTCCATAGTTGACTGGTGAGCTAAGGATGATAATTAGAGGCAGCATCATCCTTGCTTTCTAGCATTCATAGCAAAATAGGACGTCCTTGACAGGTCTCCATAGTTGACAGGTGAGCTAAGGATGATAATTAGAGGCAGCATCATCCTTGCTTTCTTCATAGCAAAATAGGACGTCCTTGACACAGAAATGTTAGCGTTGGATCAATTTGTCACCATGTAAACCTAGGTGTTATGTGCCCCAGAGGCAGGCCTCATATCTTTGCCATAATCGAAGGTGAGTTCCGTAAAAGGACGGGTATTTTCCATTGCAAAGAGCATTACGTGGGGAAACCTTAAATCCTCATGATCATATAAAACGAACTGTGCATACAAATTGGGAGAGCAACTGTGATTGATAAACCGTGCAATGTTTCCATACTCTCTTGCATCTATAAAAAACATGGTGCCTTCCACAGCCTCAGAGACATTGTTTTTGGCTGGCTCTCCAAGATACATGGAGACATCAACACCTCGAGCAATCATCTGATTCAGGCCATCTACACGTAAAACGTAATCGCACTGCTCAGTGCACTTCCGTGTCTTGTCAGTGACAGCCACTTGGCCTATATATTCACAAACAAAGCTACCTGATGGTATGGAATCCCATGACCTTACCCCCCATCCCCTATCTTTCTTGAAGATTTCCAGTCTATGTTTTGCTCCATGTTGGCTTACTCTGTTGTGGCAGGTGGGAGGGCAACGACATTGTTGGCCACATTCGTACACTAAATTCTTGATTTCAACTAATGCTTTATCACCTGTATATGGCAATTGTCCACCATTCCTCCTTATGCAACAACACACAGCAGGATCTGAGCATCCATTGACACATTGGCATCCCTCAGGAGCAGGCCCCTTCTCCAGCTGAGGAGGAAGCCTGACGCTAGTACCATATTCAAATGCAGCCGGCACCTCTGTCAACGTATCCACACTGTTCACAACACATATTCTCAGACCCTCTTTACCTCTTGAAATGTCTTCATGAATTATAGCCTCTGTCCCACCTGATTTGCTTTTCATAGTCCCCGTAAACTTCACAAGTGCAGAACTGGTTTGCCATTGTCCAGGAAGGCGCTGCAATTGGAACTTGTACACACCATACCCTGATAACCCCCTTTCAAGCCAAAACTTCTCCACTCTATATAAGCCATCATATGTGTATATCGTACCAGTTGGACTGTCCTTGCATTTGCTTCCACGGATCACTCTAACAGGTACGCCTATCTTGTAGCTGTGCTTCAGAGCCAGGTTGCCTCTTTCAAGCTTTTGATCTTGCTGCTGTCTCTTGTTTCCTCCGTAATTATTCCCACCTTGACCCGTGTATATCAAAGTTTCTCCAGTATCAAAGTCATCTTCGTAGCCTCCAGAAGCGATTATGCTTGCAGCCACAGGCACGTCCCATTGATTATCCTTGGGAGAGATGGAATCTATGCCTGCTTGTATCTGTCTGTGCAATCCGACAATGCAAAGTTCTACTCTAAAGTAGAACTGATCACCTACTTCGACACCAGGAATAGCGCCTATTTTCTTCGCTCGATTAAGCCACAAATTGTTGGCGTTCATAATCGTACCTGCTTTCAAGTCAGGCCGCTTCACTCCATTCCCAGATTCCTTCACGCGAGCCTCTTCATCTCGCAGTAACTTGCGCCTCAGAGCCTCAAACTTCTGAAGAGTTTGCCTTACTAATTTACGGGCCTCGCTTTCCTCGTGCTCTTGTGAAGGACCATCTGCTCGCAGCAAAGTAGGCAATTCCTCCAGCTTATGTGAGTGTTCTGTTGCTTGTGTCACAGTCTCGCTAACCGTTTCATTATTTCTGGCGAGGGGCGAAGCAGACACTGGCGCTACACCATCTCTAGTTTCCAATTCCCCACGCATTCTTGGCTTCTTCTTGCTGGTTTCCCTAGGAGCGAAATCTTCCTGTAAACTTTCTGCTTTAACTTGTTCCTTCTGCATCAGAGGCGTTGGAAGAGTTGATCTCTTTGCCAATGCAGACGAGTGAGTAATCTTAACAGCCACGGTTCTTTTCGTGCTCCTTTCAGCAGAGCGTTTACCAGAATTTTGATCAGACATGCTTTCTTTTCGGTTAACTGTCTTCCAATCAAGCACATCTGCATCAGCTAGTGGAATAACTCCTGCAGACTCTCCATTCTTACTGTTTTTCGAAAAATCTCTACCGCTAGCTGCCTTGCGGCCCCCGTTTTCTTGAATTCTGGAATCTATCACTCCATCGTCCGTGATTTGCTCAAATCTCGGTTGTACAGAATTTTCTACAACATTCTCAGCAGCACTAAGCTTTTCCCTCTTACCTGGCCCGGAGCCTTCCTCCCAACCCTGCTCTAGATTAGGTGTATCAGAATTGTTCGCATTCATGTGTGGCCGCTTCCTGCAAGCACTTTCATCCTCCGCCTCAGTCTTTTCACGTGTTTCATCATCCATCGGCATCTCTTTGTTCCCTTGACTACTTTTCTCAGGCCAGCTTCTTAGAGGATAAGGACTATCACATTGCATACAACTCTCAGGCTGTTTTGCATTCATTTCCTCCTCATCTGAGATCAAATCGATCACCTCTTGCATCTTACTGCCAGCGCTCCCTCCCTCATCCCTCCTCTCTAAGACTAGACCATCTTCACTCGAGGGAAGGCAACCTTCTGACCAACCTCGCAAAGCTAAAGCAAATTGATTTTCCTGATATAAAATCAATGCCAGACTATTTTTCGTTTCCTTGACAGCCCCATCCTTTCCACCAGCAAATGCTGCCATTTTCCAACCTGATGTGTCCAACAATACGTTTTCTGCACCAAAACGACCAGATCTGGGGACAATTCCGCAAACAGAAAACCGCAAATCCTCCACAGATCTGTTGCAGCAAGGTCACCTTTCTGGAAACACACCAAACACCTGAACAAAAACCACCACAGAACAGAAAAGCAGCGAGTCTGCTTGCTCTGCAACACCATGACCCAGCTCAATTCTCTGTGCTCTCTTCACAGAATTCCATGCAGCTCACTGTAAAACGCCATTTCTACATCATCAGGCTACTGAAATCTCACTGAATTTGCCTTCACCATCACAAGGGAGGAATGGATTCATCTGAGATCGAGAAGCGCATGGGGAAGCAGAGAGCAGGGGAGCGACATAGAATCCAAGCACGCGGCGAGGAAAAAGAGAGAGCACAGCGATGGCGTCTAACGGCACACGGTACATTTCACGTCCACACAATTAGATGATAGCCACGCGTCACATCTGCCACCCGGACTCAATTCAATGATCCATTCTTCAAACGTGGCAAGATCTGAACAGTACAGGTCGAATCCAACGGTGGCGGGCTTAAAATGATAGCGCGCCATTAATATGCCGGGCACAGCAGAGCACGATCCTTTAAATCTTCGTACGCGAGAGGGATGGGCAGCAAAATACAAAGGCACGAAAGTAGGCCAAAGTTCAAAGAAATTAAGAAAAAAAGAAAAAATAAAGCAAAAGGTGAGATTTATAACATAAACCTCGAAAAACATTTTAACTAGAAATAACAAAATCCATTTATTTTTTCTTGTTTACATAAATCAAGAATTTGGGAGCCTTGGGGACTCTAAGCTTTCATAAATGGCTTTGGTTGCCACCCATTGATTTTTTTATAAACACGTCTGTCCGGGCTTAGTATTAGAAAACTAGAGTGCAATGAAGTTTATTTAGCATTTTGGTGGCACCAAGCTCCATCTCGCAAAATAATTTGTTGCCATGATCACATATTTAGTCTAATTTTATACAACAAAAGATGCATGTTAGATCCAAGATTTAGCTAATCTTGAGATCTTTTAATGTTACCTTGAGAAAAGTTTTTGGGTGAAAATGCATAGAAAACTAAGAGATATGCCATTGATTTCTTTTCTTTCTTTTTTTTTTTTTTTTTGGGGGGGGGGGGGGGCAGCTTGTTAGATTTTTTCACCTTGGGAGGATGCAACCATCATAGAAGGCCTAAGAATCTCCTCACTCACTCTCTCTCTCTCTCTCTCTCTCTCTCTCTCCTACATAATGCCAAGGTGTGATTTATTTTTTAAACGTGATTAGTTAGTTTTTTGCAACTTTCTAGAGAACAAGATTTTATGCTAGAATCTTCACGTAGATTGCCAATGACTAGGTAACAAAGTACTTTAGTGGATATTTCACAAAATTAGCCAAATAAGCAGCTATAATTTGAGGCAATTGACATAGCAAAATATTCATCTTAGATTGTGTCAATGCCTAGTTTTTGTAATTACTATTTGATCAACTTTAATATTCTCCTTTTGTAATTACTTCTCAAGTAGCTTTTGTGAGCTTCTCCCACTCAAGAATCTCCTCTTTTTCAATTTTCTCATAGGTTTTACTATAGATGATTGGGTATTTTCACTAGCACTATCTATGATCATTCGATCCTAGGCTCTTTACTTCAAGTTATTATACTCATTAGTGTTGTAAAGGTCACACTGCTAACACCTATTGATCCAGACATTGATGCACTTCCATGATTGCATTTTGCCACCAATTATGTGAGCTTGTTTAGTTGGGTTTTATATGTATATATCTATATACAAATATAGACATATATACATAAATATGTATCTATATACACATATCTATGTATATATACAAACATATGTGTATCTATACACTATATGTATACAGACACACATACATACATATGTATATAAATATATATATTTGCATTACAACTTTGCTCCGTTGTTGCCGAGTTGAAAATGATGGATGTGCAGTTAACCCGAGACGTTTTTGTAAAATTGGTATTGTTGACTTTCATAAATGATTCGTCATTGTCAACTCAAAATTAAAAGCAAGCACATCCACATCTTCATGATTTATATCATAAACTCATGGCTGATACTTTGCTGAACGCTTCCTTTGACCGTTTTGATCTAATTGCAACATTTCTAACTCATGCATTCCTAAGAAAGCATTTGTCGAAGTGGTCCGCATCCAATGCACACGTACGAAGCCAAGCACTATAGCAATATTAAATGGATGATTTTCACTATTTTCCAAATAACTTTTATATCGGGCCTTATAGTCAAACACAAATAATAATTGTAATAATCATTTTTTCTTGAAAAAAGGTTTGATCGAATATATTTGATTTCAATATTGAACTTTTGCAAATTGAACTAGAGACACAATTAACTACATTCCACACTTCGTGAATTTCATGTGAAGCAAATGTTTTTTATGTTCCACGACTCAAACGAATTTGTTCTTAACTACGAGGGTTCCCTCTTCAACGGCTTGATGGCCTTATCTAGCAAACATAAGCTATTAATGGATGCTGACGGAACACAAAGTGTTTTTTCTGATGTCGCAATTATTGGATCTGCTGTAGTTTCTATGATTGAAGATGTAACAAAAATGGAAATTGTTCTATGTACTAAAACAAATCTCTCTCCTAAAGAACAAGAAAAACCGGCTTTGAAAAGAATGAGAAAAGTAATCGATTCAGGACCGAGACGAGAAAGTTGTGAGGTTTGAATTGGAAGAGAGACTGCAAAAGCTGTGGGGACCGTCGGGAAAAGGCCAATGGAGCCGAGAGTGGATCGATCGAAATAGAAAACTAATCATCATTCCAAAATAAGAATGAACAGAATTTATTACCTGAGAAATATATACATCTTGCTGAAGGTTGAACCACTCAAAAAATAACTGCATTGTATAATGTGTACCACCCACAGGTAAATGAATCATTTTGCTGGGGTGACTGCAAACTAATTTAGCACACTATGAAACATAATGAATTAGAATGAAACAATTACATTAGAATATTGATTTCAAAATGCTATTAAGAAAGACAGAGTTTACCTCCAAACTGACGATCTGCCAGTCCACGGAATGGGGAACATTTGTAGGAATATATTTACTTAGATATGGAAGGTATATATCTACATCCCTATGCATATTTCTCGTCGAATTCATCTTGACACAAAAACCTTTAATATTATTATCTACAGATCTCTTAATAGAGATCAAGTTTAAACTCCAATGGTCACTGCAAAATAAGATTGAAATTTTTTTAGCTGCAATTCTGAGAACTATTTCCATCGACAATGCCGATGTTAATGCATAAAACAACAAGAAGCATTTAATATATCTTACTTTGTATGATAAGGGATGAGCAGATACTTTGTTGCTGGTGTGAATCCACTTGTCAGACACTGTGACAATGTGTCATTATTCTCCTTGAAGGCCTGAAGCAGAAAGTTACTCAGCACCAGCAACTCATTGGATGAATCTCTTGCAATGTCATATTGCAAGAGTGTAAGCCCGAACTCTATCACAGAATCACTGATGGAAGCCCGTCTGTCTTTGAGATCCAAGCCTGTTTTCTCCATAGGTCCACTCCAGTACATGCATTATACTGATCTTGTTCATTTCTTCCCAGCTTTCAGACATAGACTGGATAGAATGTTCACCAAATTGTTTGATCTTTTCAAAAGTAGTTCAATGTGTTCGTTTTGCAACAAGAAATGTCGATTGGTTGAATATCAGAGTGGTTTCGTACTTTTCCTATTAGTTCAGATCCCAGATGATGCGGAAGTTTCTGTTGCTGACCCTCCTTTTGCATCATCCTCTGTTTAGTCAGCTATTAAGGATATCAAACACTTTCTTATCGACACTCATGATAAGGAAAGTGACTTTATTGATGTAAATACTGATGTACTTCGGGATTCTTTTATTGGCCAAAATACATCTGATGATGAATCCAATCCTATAGAGGAGTTGAAATGTCTTTTCAATTTGCTTGTATATTATATTAATGACGATGTATATTTTGCTACTGCTGATTTATGTAAATTTTTTGACTATCGTGAAGACGAGGTTCTATGTTTATTATTCGGCACAATTTCCAAATTCTCCGACTTTGTAGATTTTGAAATAGATGACCTTGTTGTTGGTATTGATTTTGATGATGAGGAGTGACTTATGACCGGTGAAGAATGCCTGACTAAGACTTTATCAAATATAGCTGAGGATGGGCGAGGCAGACCATCCGATGAAGAATTCACGGCATTTCAATCCCAGATGGGCTTCCCTTGTCCATCATTAATGCATTTCACTGATGATTCCACTTCAGTACGTGGTCATTATATTGATCTTCCTGATCTGGTTGCTGCTGATGATGAAGAATGTGTAAGTGTTTAAACTTCCTTGCATTAGAATGTTTTTAATCACTGAATATGTTTTTGCTAACATATTTCCTATTGCAGGATGCTCTCATAATAGATGATTTTGCTGCAAGACGAGGTGGTTTCAAACAACACACATCCTCGTTCCAGAGGGACAGTGGACTGGGCCACTATCTTAGGCATTTCTTGAAGAATGAGATCTGTATTGCTCATTCCAAGCTGAGCCCAGTCGGGGAGAGTCTTATAATGGCAGTTAAAGCTTTATCATTCTACCTACGAGGACATAAATTTGTTAAGACAAATAAGATTAGATGGAGGGGGAGAGTACATTTCCATGGCTTTCAAGAAATATGTTTTTGATAATGGCATTAGACAACAGCTTACTGCTAGCTATACTCAACAAAATGGGATAGCAAAAAGAAAGAACAAAACTCTCCTTGCAATAATGTGATCCAAATAGATTCTTTTGTAGGATGATTTGCACCAATATATTCAGCTTGTGTTGAAGACAAAAAAACTGATTTTTGCTTTTTGTTGTTCCAGGAGGCTGGACTGCCTACTAAATTTAACCAATAATCAGAAGTTGATTTTATGGTATTTGGATCTCCATCCCAATCTGAATCAGTGTACCCATATAGAGTTGATCCTGCAGGAATGGTTCTGCGGTGAGGCAGATGTGTGGCTAGCTCTGAAACCTTATGCCCACTACGGAAGCCGTTGGTTAGAAGCTACTATTGTAAGAATGGAAGAACTGAAACCCTGAGCTGTCAGAAAGGCAGTAAGGGTAGTGAGCGAATTTCTACAGTTAACTCCTTTTAGACATACTAAAGGGAGCCTAGCTGCAAATTTAGCAAGAATGGCATGACAAAATTTATGGGCTTTATGCAGAAGCAACAATGATAGACCAACCCCAAACGCTACCAGTAGTATATCTTACTACTTTACCCAGCCAGTAATTCTACAACGTGAGGTAACCAACATTCGTGTTGGTTTTGCAAATTTAGCACCTGGCGTTTCTGAACTCCATATGATATGAGAAAATTTGAAACCCTGAAAGAAAGTTTCCCCTATGATTTGTGACCGGACTCCATAGCCCAACGGATAAGGCACCAAAACTTTAATGATGATTGAAAATGAACTACCATAGCATAGTACATAGGCTTTAGTACTTTGAATGTACTTCATGACTCTTTTGAGAGCCTTCCAATGTTGTAATCCTGGATTCGTCATAAACTGACTAAGTGTACTGACTGTAAATGTCAGATCAAATCTTGTACAGACCATTGCATACATCAGTGACCCAATCAAGGATTGATAAGGGCGCTATGTAGAATTTAACTCTTCCGATGTATCCTTGGGACACATATCTTTTGAGAGCTTGTAACCAGAATCCATTGGTGAATCGATGGGCTTGCAGTCACCCATGTTGTATTTCTACAACATATTATGCATATATCTGTGTTGATTGAGAAAAGCTTCCTATTTACTCTATCTCTGCTAATTTGAATGCCAAGTAAGTGATGTATTTCATCTAGATCAGTCATCCCAAATTCTTTTGAAAGAATTGAACTTTATCTTTGACAATAATGATATATCATTGCTAGATAATAATGCATCATCTATATAAAGTGCAATGATCACTGATCTAGTATTAAATGTTGTACATAGACATTGCAGTCGGTAGTGCTTGGTTTGAAACCAATATGCATAAGATATGAGTTTATTCTATCAAACCAAGCACGTGGAGCTTGTTTTAGCCCATATAGAGCTTTAGGCAGTCGACAGACTTTATGCTCTTGGCCCTTTATCTCATATATTTTAGGCTGCGAAATATAGATTTTTTCTTGGATTTCTCCATGTAGAAATGCATTCTTGAGATCCATTTGATAAATTTCAAGATTTTTGATAGCAGCATGCGCAAACACAGCTTTAGAGACTGTAATCTAACTACCATACTGAAAGCCTCGTTGAAGTCAATACCTTGAATTTGTTTGTAGTCTTTAGCTATGAATCTTGTCTTCCATTTGGCAATAGACCCATCTTCCTTTTGAAGATCCATTTTGTATCGATGACCTTCGTTGGTGGAAAATCTACGATAGACTGATTCTTGAGAAGTGAATTTTATTCACTATTCATGGCAGTTTGGTATTTATCAACTTCTGGTGTGGAGAGTGCTTCGGGAACACTCTATGGTTCTTATGAAGCCTAGAATAGTTCAGGTTTGTACCATTAGAGAAAATTTGGCCTTGAAAAGGGCCCTATAAGGATTGCCATGTAGGATGACAATTTTTTGGCAATGTAAAGTACTAAAATAAAATTTGTTTCTGCCCGCAGTCCTGCCCACACAATCTTCAATGATTAGCTATTATGTGGGTAGTATAGTCTGTGACTGAAAAAAATCATAACTTTTGAACGACAACTTGGATTGAGAAGATTATGGTGCCATTAGAAAGCCCTCGACGAGAGCTTTTCAACGACACCCAATATGATCCGGTTCCGAGCTACGGTGAAGAAGTTATGGCCAGTCAAAGTTTTGGTCGGTCAACACTTGGTCAACCCGATATCTCTTTCAAGCGCAGTTGACCGGCGGGTTGACCAAGTGTTGACCGACCAAAACTTTGACTGGCCATAACTTCTTCACCGTAGCTCGGAACGTCGTTGAAAAGCTTTCGTCAAGGGCTTTCTAATGGCACCGTAATCGTCTCAATTCGAGTTGCCGTTCAAAAGTTACACTATTTTTTTTTGCTGAGTTGCATACTTACTACAAATAAAATGGCTTATTTATGGGCTGCCACTGACGCAAAATTACAGTTCTTTTAAAAAGAAAAGAAAATCAATTTGAAGGAGCTACGTTACGTAGATTTCAAATTTGAGTGTTTTGATTGGACCATGTGGAAGAAACTTTTGAGAAAAAAAAAATAGAAGGTATCTTTTTGAAAGGCCCCTTTTGTGCTCAAATTTTCTCTTATGTTGTCAAGTGGTAACCGAGAGCTTGATGATCTTCTAACAGGTGAATAATCTCTGGATTCTACAAGTCAATATCTACTACTACTGGGTACATCTACTAGTGCAGACTATTTTTGTAAACTGCTCCTTGTTGTGAGATTTGGTATAGAGATATTTTCTTGACTTCCTTTTGCATGTGTATCAGTAGTTTGCGTCTCTATAGGAGAGGGGGTATAACGTGGCAAATTGAAATGATTTAGAAATGCATAAAGAATCATCAATGTTGGAAACCGATTTACCTTTGAAGTCATGAAATTTATCTTCCAAAAAATTGACATCTATGCTTACAGATACGGATCCACTGTCAATATCAAGGACCTTGTAGGCCTTGTACTTAGTTAGATAACCAATGAAGATGCATTTGGAAGAGGTTGAATCCAACTTCTTCCTGAGTTTTTGTGGTACTTGAACACAACAGATGCAAGCTTCACTCCAATATTTCTTGGGCAGGTGTGTGTGATTTAACATAGATCCATGATTGATGATATGGCTAGTAGTTAGAAATTTGTCTTATGTCACAAATCAAATCTTCATAGTGACCCCCACTTGATTGGACAATATTGGATCCCAAGACAAAGTAACATTTGTATATACTTGTATTGAACTAAATCTTCAATATGACAAAGTCTAAATTTATAGATCTATTCTCAATATGGACATGAAAGTTAACCCAACCACATATAGCCTTTTCAAGAGACTAACGTAACCACTTGTAGGTCTCACCTGATTTGATGGTACTACAAATTAGTCGCTATGAACTAAAGAATACTTGGAAAGGAAATTTCACCACACTACTCTTCATTCTATGATCTCTTTTATAAAGAGGTGGCATGGAAGGTGGAGGCAAAAGAGGTGGTGAGAGTGGTAAGGCCAAGCCCATGAGTTGGCAAGCCATGGGCTCTTCATAAGTTATGTATCAAGGCAAGGTGAGGTTGTCATCCCCTTGTGACTTAAAGAGAGCAGTTAATGTGGCATTTTTAATATGTTGGAATTTTACTCTTAAAGGATGAGGTTCCACATGTTTTGAAGTGGCCAAAAAACCTTTGGCCAAAAATTTTAAGAGCTCTCATTTTGGTTGTTTCTTTGTCAATCTGTTTGGTGAGCTATTTAGATATTTTTGATGTGTTCTTTGTATTGGCCATCGCTTGAACTTGGACCGTCCAATACTTGTTTGTCACAAGTTTTTGTGCCCACTAAACTCATGATTCAAGAATCTTTCCTTGAATTTTTTTGTTAAGATAGTCCTTGAAAAATGACTAGGCATCATATACTAGTAAAAACTGAGTACATGACAAAATCTCACCAAAGCCGATACATATTGAGAGAAATGGTAAAATATTAACAACTACATTGTATCAACCAATTATAAGGCCCGCTTAACTTGAGTATAATGTCTAATACATTTGAGCAGTTTAGGATTTAGGGTTTCAGGTATAGGGCCCTTCAAGTAAAGGCTAAATATGCCAAATTAACATCGACTAGTTTATTACAACTAACTATTTATAGGGTAACATGTTGCAAAAACTATTTCCAAGAATCACTTGCTAGCCCAATTTTTCATCAAAATATCGTCTAACACATGGCCATTGCAAGTACATGATAGACCGCCACCATCCAAGGGCATTGTGAAGGTTGGTGGATGCTTGAGAGGCTTTAGTGGATGTTCTCATGCAGCTACCACTGGTGGATGATGATAATTTTATTATTGTCATGGCAACCATGGTTGCCATATATGCTCATCTAAACAATAACACATTCTACACATCAAGAAACTAGATGATGATCAATATGCATGTGGATGTCTTTAACCATGGTGTATGCTCATTTAAGATATGTTGTGTTTAGGTCTTATGAGTGATATAGTCGACCAATATAGAAGAACTAATTGTATGTGAGCCTACCAATTGCTTGCATTTACATGCCCTGCCAAGCCTCCTAGTTATGTTGTTTGTATATAAACAAGAAAATATTATGCTTCATGTGCATTGCGCACAATCATATTTTTTGCATGTGATGTTAGAAAAATGTGACCAAACAATCTACCATGGAGGGGTTAGGAGTCTCTAAATCAAAAGGCTTTAGCTCATGTGGACAACCTCAACTATAGGATTGTTAACTTGCTAAGAATATCTTGAGGCGACTAATCAAGAAAGTCAATTGAATTACGTGATATGGCCCGAGAATCCTGATCTGGTGTGACCCAAGAACCGGACAACTTCAACTTGTAAGTTCCATCAATCACGGGTATAATGACTAGTCAAATTCCAAGGATTGAAAAGTTTAACATCGCACATCACATTTCGAGCTTTGAATCTTGATTTATTCAATTTCGTTTACCAATATAGTCAAAGAAAAGTTGAATAAAAATAGAGTATAAGCTCTATAGTAGTATAAAGCAAAAGAAAGGCATATATGAAATCTATAACTTACTAAAGAGAAGTCAACGAAACTTAAGTTGTTTCAAACACCAAGAAAGTTGCAACCTTCAGCTTTGACAATTTTGATATGGGAAAATGGATTTTGCTAAATACTAGCTAAAACTACCATAAATTTAATGAAGGTCATTAGTCTTATGCATGTATGAACATCCATTGAAGTTGGTAGAAAGGTCAACATAAATGTGACATTCCACTCTCTTTTTTTCGACATTTTTTTTTCTCAAAATTTTACAGCAATTATAGATATATTCCATAATATTGAAAATTGTTAAGCCTTAACAATACTATTGTTGGCTTCAACATCCTATATGAACAATTAAATCACATCATAGTTACAATTCAACATCCTTGTGAAATAGTCAAAATATTTTAGTCATATGTTGGAGTGATCTGAGTGTACTAAGGGTCTTATTAATTACGAAAGGTTATATTTTAGAAAAGCCCAACTTAGATAGAATGTTGTAACTTTACTGAATGATAGAAGAAAAATTCTAATGGATTACTATTAGCTATAGCTTTTTGTATTAACGAAAACAGATGTGTTTATGTTTCATTTGTTATTTCAATATACACAATTATAGATAGGCATAACTCTTATGTAATAACAAATTATTCTATGTGGGAGACATACTATAGGTACCACTCTTTATAGTAAATAAACTATTGAATTTCAAATTTAGAGCCCTTTTGGTCCTCTTATCATACCTCATTTGATCTTGTTGTGTTGCTGGTCTCTCCTCCAAACCTACAACAATATCCAAAATATCATTCATCTCAAGAAGTGATCCATCCTCACTTTCCACAATCAATAGTTACTTGAGGTAAGCCTATCATTGGCTTCCAACATGACTCCACTTGATGTTGCCATGTAGCAATGGCCTGATCTTCTCTTTCAACTTGTTTCAATGCACAGAGCACTCCTTTGAACAACAACAAATGTTTTCAAAGAGAAATCACAAAGATTTGAAACTACTCAATTCTCTTCTACCCTTCAGCATCATACTTTGCCTTGAATATCCATTTGCATGGAATCAGATTTTGATCCTTTGGTAGCTCAATGATTGTCCACATTTGATTCTCCATCAAAGAATCAAATTTTGTGTCCATTGCCGCTTTCCATTGTTCAGCATCAGGTGTAGACATCGCCTATAAAACTGTATTTGGTTCTTACATGAAGTAGCATGCTACATCGTCTATAAATCTGGATGGAGGCTGTCTTGGTCGATTCGATCTTCTTGGCTGAATTTCGACTCTTTGTTGTTCAGGCTCATTTTCCGAGTTTGTATTGATTTTCTGATTTTCGATCCTGGAGTCTTTTTCGATACATGGACTAGTCTCTAAGTCGACATTTGTTGAATACTATTGAAGTTCAAATGGCCTAATCTAAAATGCCAAAGCATATTAGTTGATTCTATAGAAGTAGAAGTGTGAAGAGCTTGACTATTGAAAAAATAACAATGGCTGAGTTTGTAAAGATTGCCATTTCTTCTCCCAAAAGCTAAAACTTTTTGGGATTTGTCAACGATGGTGCAGCTGATTGTATCAAATTTGACCCTCTGACCTGAATTAGTGATTCTGCTAACTAAGAACAGATTCTTGGTCAGATTTGAAATGTGGAGAACATTGGACAACAACTTCACTTCATCTTTCTGAAATTCGATTCTAACTGCTCCTTCACCCTAGATCGAATGTGAGGAGCTGTCTCCAAGTTGCACAACTTGAGAGTGGATGAAAGATTTATAATCTTTGAACCAGTCCTGATGGTGAGTCATGTGTTGAGTTGCTCCAAAATCGAGATACTAGGAATCGATATCCTGTTGTTCTCTGACCTTGGTCATAAAGGCTGTTTCATAATCCTCTTGCTACTGGGTCAAAAAACTGGTTGAAGCACTATGTGCTTGTTGTTGGAATTGCTTCTTCTTCTCCTTGTTGAATTTCAAAGTTCTACAGTCCTTGATTTCATGTCCAGTTCTCTTGCAATATCTGTAGAAGAGTTGCCACTTTGGTTGAAAAGATGAAGAGTTTAAATTCGACCATGAGCCAAAATTCAACCTAGAGCCAAAATTCGATCCTAAGTCAAAATTCGACCCAGACTGCATATTGCCTTCTTTTGGATCTAAACTTCTGAATTTTTGAGTATAGAGCTTGAGGATCCGGCCCTGAGCTTGAGGAGGATGCAGTTCTTATGGCCTCCTCTTGTTGAAGAAATGAAATCACTCTTGAAAGGCGAGATGCTCCTGGATCAAATTTGATAGGACCCAATTTTCATAGGCCTCAAGAAGACTCGATAATATAGTCATAACAACATCGGTATCTTCTATGATTGAGCCAGTTGCAGTCATCTGCTCCATAAGATTTTGGAAATTGTTGATATGGCTCGCAACACTTATTGCTTCAGACATTCTCAACGTAAAGAATTCCTTCCTCAAATGGAGTTTGGAGGTGATGTCCTTGATATCGTAGAGGGTTGCTAAAATGTCTCATGCATCCTTAGCAACTTGAACAGCACGTATGTGACTGATTTGATTGTCTCTGATGTTGAGAGCGATCATGGCAAAAGTCTTGCCATATTTTAGTCTCCATTCATGTGATAGTGTCTACATCACCTTCAGGTTTAACTTCTGTGCCATCAACGATGTCCCATAATTCCTTTACTAGTAGTATGACCTTCATTTTGAACTTCCAGAGATGATAGTTACTCCTATCGAATCTATCGATAAGAGAAGAACTAGTAGATGGATCCATTTTGGTTGAGCGAGATTGTTGGTAGAAACAATGATTTCGTGATATTGTTGGTTGCGCGCTTGCTAGAACGACATCTTGATAGAAACAAGACTTGATATTCCACAAACAATGTGCAGATTATTGAGCAGCCCACTCTGGTACCATGTGATGGTTTATCAGAGATGATTGACAAATATCAATTTCAAAGGAGCTCTGATCAAAATAGAGGCTCTGATACCATGTCAAAAATTGAGAGGTTAGTTAGTGGAAGCTTGAGTGGGTGCGTGTAGGATCAGAAGCGCCACAGTTAGCAGCAGAATATTCAAATTGAATGATTCAAACAAATGCTCAATGATACAATACCGGTAGTGAGACTGAGAATTTGCACTCTAATTAATATCAAACAATGAGTACAATGCTTGAAGTGATAACTTCAACTTACAATCGTTGAGTGTGATAACGTTGGCTACAAAAGGATTGATCAGATTAAGAATTATCAGAAGAAGTTTTCTAATTAAGATTCTACAACAAAATATCTACAACAACCATTTTTGTTGCAGTTATTACAACTGTCTCATTATAGTTAATGCATGTACAAAGTGGGTGGACTATCAACGTGAAGTCGTTGGGTTGGATTTTAGACCGACAGTATCAAAATTTACAAGTATCAAAATTGGTATAAAAAAATATAGGATTTTTTGAGTCAATACGGTATTGAAAAATTCTAGAAAGTTTGATCTTGAATTTTTTGATCTTATGTTCAGAAATTTGAGCCTTTTGTTTCTGGTTTTTCAAGATGCCCATTATTGAATGGATTTGAGGCTAAGCATCGAATTCCATGACATATATTTTCTCTACATGCAGAGGTAAGAATAACAAAAAAGCACGTTTATCTTCACATATTATCTGCTTGGAATACCAAACCAACATCATCTTGGAAACATGCTATCTCTAGATTAGAAAATGTTCTATCAAAAGTAGGACTCCACAAAGGACATGTAAAAATACAAAAGGATAAAAAGCTTTATGGAAAAGTAGGAAACTTGCCATCTAAACCAAGCATAGGAGGTGCTAAGACACGTAGATTTTTGTCAATTCATTCAAGTAAGCCATCAAGTATTCAACATTCTGTTTGGAAGGATGCATTGTTGAACTCAAGATTTTGAGGTGAGAGGTACAACTAGATTATAGAAGGTTGAGATGTGGAAGAAATTAGATAGCATGATTTAAATCTTAAGAAAACATTCATTTACAGATAAGTACGCACGTCATCCAACAAGCTTGTGTGCAGTTTGTCGATGTTGTATCAAAAGCATGGGGTCCAAATCACATCACAAACTACATGGTTAGTTTTTTGAAATGAGCACTAAGATATCATTCAATATCTACTTAGATATCATTTATCTAATGTTGCATTTTCCTATTGTGCAACACATACTCAGAGATCACACAACATTTTTTGCCAATACATATGGAAGCATGAGCATCTGAAGAAATGGAAAAATCACATTGGCATGCATGAGCAACATTTCCTAGCAACACTCAGCATGGAGGAACCAATGAGAAAAAAGGCTATATAATTCAACTATTTCAATTGTTCTACAAAAGAATTCAAATTCGATAGATCACTATACCCTTAGATTATGACAAATTCTAAAAAATCTTGCAAATTCATTGAACAATAGAGAAGCTAGAAATTTACAGTGTACAAATGCAAGTTCATTGAATAACAGAGAAGCTAGAAATGTAGAGTGCGTACAAAATTTTTACTATATGTACAAATGGAATACAAAAATTTCATTTGGTGTGATCAGATTCTTTATCGAATTGTAGTGTTATCAAGAAGAAATTCTCTACATTGTCTTTGTTACCACTCAATTCTATATACGTTGCATACAATGAATAATGAGAACTCCTTAATGGAACATTCCCATCTGCAAATCCTAAGATGTTCTCCCAAATTATTTAATTTGCTCTAGCAAATTTATGTACACAAAATAAGATAAGACTTTCACAACCATTATGAGAGTCTTTGCAACTCGACTGAATTTTGAATGAGCAACACAAATTTCATTCTCCCAAAAATGCCTCAAGTAGTGGCCAAGTCCACTATCCACGTGGAATGATGAAGAATGTTGTCTGAAGCCCCTCGACATGTAGCAAAGTTGTCAATTACAAGTGTATTCTGCATAAGGAAATTGGGGTTAATAGTTTATCAAATATACAAGAACACATTTAAAAACTAACGTCATTACATAAGTTGCAAGACTTACACATGTTGGATTTCTATCCTCTCCATCCCTTATCTCATTATTAATCTAGATCCATTCATTAGCTGTATGTAAATACCTGTATAGTCGCACACTCTGCAAAAATATGCTTATTTTCTAACAGCCCACAGAAATACAAAAGAATCGATGATAGTGTTTTGTCAACTCCACCAACACACCCTTCAACTATTCGGTGGACCTTGACTATTCGTTGGACACATCGTCTATACATCTGACACTGACTATTCGTCAGACATTTAACATTGACAAATCGACTTTACCCAATAGTTGTGTGTCACTATCAACTCTAATAGTCGACTCGAACAATCAGCGACTAAACTACCTGCATCATGACTGAACATAATCTCCAACAAAATCAGATATTGTCCGAAGGCGACTGCCAACAGCACATAGCGCCTTAATCCTATTTGTAAAGTACAGACTAAGTATTCTTTTAATTTTTTAGCCATATGTATATATCCAGCAACTTATCAGTTGCTCGGTTAGCTCAATAGACATTGTAGTAGATCAATCAAACATCTAGAGCACAATTGTTTTGTTCTTTTTCTCTATTATCAGAGAGTATTGTTTCAAGAAGAATGCGACTCTGACTACATTCAAACTGT
The DNA here is from genome assembly GCA_029204225.1 of Diphasiastrum complanatum. Lineage (NCBI taxonomy): Eukaryota > Viridiplantae > Streptophyta > Lycopodiopsida > Lycopodiales > Lycopodiaceae > Diphasiastrum > Diphasiastrum complanatum. The sequence continues at coordinate 20,340,964 of CM055106.1, read as the reverse complement.
ATCTATTAACAACTACATAATCAATGTTCTAGTAATCTAGGTCATGCATATTGTGATTGAATACTCATTTTATTCATGTTCAGACTGATTCTTGCTTTCAGATAAACTTATTTGTAGACTAAATTGTCTTATATGACTGATAGTCTAAGTCGATTGTGATGCTCTAATCCCCACACTTAATATGCTTTCGCAAAGCTAAATCTAAAATCAATTTAATTTGTGCATGGCTATGGAATTGATTGTATCGATCCAGTGACTTCAAAGTTGTGATCAAGTAGGGTAGACTTCGAACTATCGATGTTGGCCTAAATTCGATAGACGTAGTTGCATGCATCGAGGATTCTCCGCTCATTTCTCTTTGTCGCGATGTGCACACCCGAGCGATATCCCAACATGGTCTCAGAGCTATAATTTCTACTCTCTGCAGATTTAGAGCTCACATTATCAGAACAATTGTTCTGATAAAGAGCAGACACTTACTATAATTGTTTCTAGTCATATAATCTACTATTTACAGACACTCATCCTGAACTTCTGAATGGATTCGCAATCATGGTCTGCTCTAATGGTAGACAAACTCGATGGTTCGAATTAACACTTATTGAAATTCAAGATGAGAGTAGTACTAATGGCTAAGGAGCTTTGGGAAATAGTCGTTGGAACCGAACTCCTTCCCAGTGTCGATGAGCAAGCCATTTCCAAGTGGAAGCTTTGGGATGGCATGGCTTTCACCTTGATCACCCTTAATATCTCTGACACACAAATTGGCCACATCATCAATCTTCGAAAGAGGCTTGGGATATATTGAACATAGTATATGAAGTGAGGGATGTCACTTCAAAGTTGCATCTGAGGAGAAAGTTCTTCTCACTCAGAATCTAATTAATCAATTCAAGACTCTGTTAGAGCGTATGGCGACAATAGGTTCTGTGATCAAAGACTGACGATGTAATGACCTTATTGTCTAGTCTGCCATCCTCATATGAAAACTGGGTGATGATGATTTCCACACACTCAGATATTACATTGTTCAGAGTCATAATCATGCTACTACAAGAGGAGACAAGAAGGAATGGAGCATCCTTATCCTCCATCAATGAGTCACAAGCATTATTTTCAACAAATAACACCAGGAAGCAACAAAAGAAGAAAGTTGCTAGACAAATCCAGAATCAGCAACTTGCTCAAAACAAGAAGAGACTCTTTTGCAAGTACTACAAGAGGACGAACCATGAAATCCAAGAGTGCCGGATCCCGAAATTCAACAACGACAAAAAAAAATAGCCGTATCAACAAGCTCATGCAGCCAATACGAAGCAGATTGTCCAATAAAACAATGATGACAAACAAGATGCCTTCATAGTGAACCATCACTATGTCGAACAATTGGAGGAGTGGTTCCTCGATTCTGGAGCAACGCAACACATGACAAGCCATCAAGAATGGTTTATCGACTATTCAGCCTACAACACCAAGAAGTTCGTTCACCTTGGAGACAACAGCTCACATAGGACCAAAGGTGAGTGTACCGTTAGACTAAATTTTCAAAATGGACTGTCAAAACTCATACCAAATGTACTGTATGTCCCAAACTAAATGACAAATATGTTGTCAGTCAGTCAAATTATAGATTTAGGACATAGGGTAGAATTTTAGGCAGATTCCTGTCAAATTCTTGATAAAATCGAGAGAGTTCTTGCACTCAAAAAGAGACAAGGATATTTCTATAGGGTTAGTCATTATAACTCTATGACTAATTATGCTTTAAGTAGTTCAACATCTATCAATGAAATGATTTGGCATTATAGACTTGGCCACCTTAATCATGTATCAATAGGTAACATGTCTAGGCATTATTCAGTTCTTGATTTAGATTATCGAATTGTCGACCCTCCTATCTATCAAAGTTGTATTGTAGGAAAGTAGGCAAGAAGTCCATTTAAGTCAAATCAAGAACATGTATCTAAATATTTGCTAGACATTGTACATACTGATATATGTGGCCCAATGTAGACACCACTCATATGATAATGATTCTTCCTCACTATCATCCACAATGACATCATTCAAAGTACATCCTACTTTGAAGTCTTCACATACTTCTCTTCTTCTTGACTTGTGACTATCTCCCTCACCAAGTCTCATGATAAAACCATTTGATCTACTCTCTTTATGAAGACATGTGACTCCAGTTGTTGGAAAAATGACTTTCTTGGACTCATCACAAAAAAATGTAAAAGAACCAGCTTCTTTATGAATGTACCTAGCAACATCTTTTTCCATATGATCAAAGAAATCATTAGCAACAATCTTTTCCAAGGAAGAACCTTCATCACCTCCATTGATGAAGTTAGCTCTTTCCTTACCTTTTGCATGCTTGCACTTGCCATGAAAAACCATTGAAGAACCTTCCTTATCCTCATAGCTAGCCAAGTTAGCACAAAGATGAACATCTCCAAGAAGCATATTAGATCTTGACTTGTTAGACTTTGCATAAGATCCACTAATCTTATTGATGCTAAAAGGTAACTTTGGAAAGTTGTGACCAATCTCCTTTTTCATTCCATCCTTTGTGTTAGCCATAACAAAAGCATCAAGTTTGAAAAGTCTACCTTGTCTATTGCCCCTAGCAACCAAGATTTCTTCCTTTCTAATGAAACAAGCATCACCACCAACCTTTACCATGTATCCTTTCTCTATCATTTGACCAACACTTGGCAAATTCTTTGAAAGTGAAGGAATGTAAAGAACACCATCAAGTCTTGCTTTCCTATTAGTAGAAAGACAAATAGGAATTGAATCAATACCTTCAATCACACACTTACCACCATTGGCCATGTGAATCGCTTTCTTGGCTCCAAAGAAGTAAAAAACTCCTTGTGACTAGTCGTGTGTAAACTAGCTCCACTATAAATCCACCATGAATCGTACCTTCATCTCTTTGCTTCTTCAAACATTCATTAGCAAAATGCCCTTTGATACCACAATAAAAGCATTTCAACTTAGACTTATCTTTATTTTTGCCAAAAGAGGAAGTCTCACCTTGATCTTGCCCTTTGGACCAATTGCCTTTGCCTTTGCCCGTAAACTTGCCTTTGATGAACATAGCCTCCTCTTCATAATGAGATGTTGATGTAGATCCACCTCATCTTGATTGAAGCTTATACTCCTCATTCACCAAGATCTCTTGCAAATCCACAATACTTGGCAAAGTGTTTTGATTAGAAAGACTTTTAACAAGATTATCATGATCATCTAACAAACCATTAAGAATAACTTGAACAAGTTCTCCTTCCTTAATGCTCTCATCATTGAATGCTTTAACCCTCAAAACAATAGCATGAGTACTCTCTTCCTTCTTTTACAAATTTTGAAAGATTCTTCTTCTTAGAGTCAACACTCTAGATGTGGACTTGGATTCATAAAGCTTCTTCAAAGCTTCCCAAGCCTCTCGAGATGAATTGCTCTTACCAATCTCCTTGAGTAGCCCATTGGTAACATTCAGCTTGGTCATGCCGTGTAGAGCTTTCTTTTCTCTCTTGTCATACCTTACTGGATCTTGAGGTGCTTGAGGTCTATCCTTCACACCTACAACAATCTCCACCAACTCATTCATCTCCAATAAGGACTCCATCCTCCCCTTCCAAGTAGAATAGTTGATTGAGGTAAGCCTCTCATTACTCTCCAACATAAAGCCTCCACTTGTAGCCATGTTGAAGTGACCCGATCTTCTCCTTTCAACCTGTTCCAATGCACAAAGCACTCTCTTGAATGTCAACAAATGAAATCAAGAAGAAGTCACAAAGATATGGAACTTCTCAATTCTCTTCTAGCACTTATCACTAGCAAATCAACACATAGAATGAAAGATTTAAGAGTGAGGCGTTATGAAAAAAAGATCACGAAATCTCGATGCCTCAGTGGTTTTCATTTATGGCCTGTCCCTACAAATCACAACCATACATTTGTCAATATATGAATGAATATCTGGGACTGTAAACTTCCACCAATAATTTTCTATGCCAACACAATCCATGCCAAAAAGATACAAATGCATATTTGAGATTCCAAAAGGACCTTAAACTTAATGGTCTCCGAATTCCGTACCTGGAGATCCTATACATCTGCAGAAACCCACAAGGGCAATTATTTCTGAATTCTGCTCTATATAAGCACAAAAAAAACCATTGAAAAACTTTTCCTTCGTGTTGCATTTGGATTTGACTCTTGGATATTGGTCCAATAGGCACGACTTTTACAAAGCGTTCTGAATACCCTCACCCACATGTTGATTCGCTATTAGACTATGTTATTTTTTTTGGCGATATCGGTTCAGCGTGTGCCTCCTCTAGTGACAGATTGCTGCTCTTTACACGTGTGCACTGATCCGATATTGGGACAGAGAATGGTGAGGACAAAGCAGGCTGCACAGATTCATCCTAGGAGTGTCCCACCACCCCCAAGGCCAAGGGGTAGACCATGTGACCTGCCATGGCTGAAGGATGTTCGTAGGTTGCAGAAGACCAACAATCTTCTGATTCCTAAAGCTCACATCCATAGATCGATCAGATAAGTCACAAGGAGTCTCTCAAGAGATGTGAGATGGACAGTCACTGCAATTGAAGCTCTACACACAACTTATGAGGATTTTCAAATGAAATTCATTTCAGAGTCTCTGGTTGTAGCTGTTTATGCGAAGTGTGTCACCAATATGCCAAAGGATTTCATAATTGTCCTCAGGCTACGGCATGTTAGGAGACAATGTAGGAGCGGGGGCCATTCAATATTGGCTGAAGGTTTTTCAAACTCCAATGTAGATGTTGCATTGTTTCCTAACAATTTATGAGTGCTTTCCACTTCCCTGATCTTGACACTTTGCACTCTGAGATGATAAAGAACATCAAAGAGAGGACTCCATTGTTCGTGCTCACATGAGCTTATATGTTGTCTTTATATCTCAATGATGAGGGTGTGTGTAATCTGATTTGTATAAAGATGAACTCTATTACACACACCCACAAAGAAGCGAAGACCCTTATCTAGAAAGTATTGGAACTCTTTCCAGTGCCAGGTGCAATAGCATATACAAAGTTCCAAATATTTGATGCAAAGGTATTTTTTGTTTGATATTGTTTCGACGCACGCTTGTTTATTTTGTAGATTTCCATTTAATCATGTGCACACTGATCTGATATACCATTTACTTTTTTTTATACAAAATTCTGTTTCTAACTTTCATATATATTTGAACACTACAGTCCTCCCAACAAACTGACTGTGTTAGCTATGGCTGGTATATTGTATACAATGCCAAACATTTTTTCAATTGGCTTGCACAATACGATAAGCTTCCAAATCTGTTTGAGGTAATCTATTTATTCACAATCACAATCACATATTCATAATTCTCAATCAGCATTATTGCTTACAAAATTGAGTTTACTTGTGGACTTACAAAACACATGCCACAGTAACTCTTCTAATGCCGCCATTAAATACAAGGGATTCCTTGGGGCTACCATTATTCCCCTCGTTTATAGCATTGGTGGTCCCACGCCAATGAGGTCGCAATAAGGTGCAATAGGCTTTTCTCTGTACCTATCTATGCACATTTTGGCCTCATTCCAAAGGTACCATTCCAAAGCTAGGTTATTGATTTGACTTAGACTCATGCATCATGTTGGATCATTCCATGTAATACAGGCTTTGCTTGTTCTCTCTTCTCTTCAAATGGATACTCTGAACAGTGAAACATAATAGATACTTTGATAGTTCAATTTACCTTGGTTCTAACAAACTGAAATAAGAAAAACTATTTGCAATGAATATATGTACTAACTAGGCAAAGGCATTCCTATCTCCTTTTTCCAAGTTCACCAAAAAAGAAAAAAGAAATGGTTAGAGTGTCTTTCCACCCAATCATAAAGCAAAAATGTTAATCATGTTCATTTTGTTTACAGCGTCATCCAACATATAAGCGTTGTAGAGATTGTAACATCTAGAAACGACTAGTTTTTTATAAGATAATTAGCTATTGACCAAAAGGTCCACAGAATTCATGTTGTGAAGCTAACAAACAATGAATGAACCAAAGAGTAGCAACATAACGGCATGCATTTACGTCTAGTTACACTGTTAGATGTAGAGTTCGGCTTTGATGAAATAAACAAGTAGGGTTAAAACTTTGCTTTTGATATTTTCGATAAGGAACAAAAGACTCCTACAAGGCACTACCACATAATATTCTCTCGCATAAAGGTGGTCCTCCCAAAATGGGTGGTATAATTGAACATCTGAAGTTTATTATACAATCTGAGCATGATCAACAAAACCTGGAGAAGCTCTGAAGCCTAAACTCAACTAGTAGAACTTGGCTTACAGGTATTGAGCTTCAACCTGGGCTAACAGGTATTGAGCTTCAACCTGGGCTAACAGGTAATGAGCTTCAACCATACTTCAGAAAGGTAGTGAGCCTCAACAATCTTAAAGCTGATTATTCTCCACTGAAGAGGAGATTGCTTTTCAACAACAAATCATAGTTATTATATAACAATACTCTCCTGTGGGTATTGGAGGTTAAATGACCTATTGTGGAGGTTAAATGACCTACTATTATCTCACAGTTTGATTGAGATTCCAGAACGGCTAAGACAATAAAGGCACTAATTTGACTATTCAACTGGACTGATTTCAAGAGAAAGACTTCTTGAGAGCATTGCAGCTGTTGAAGATTCAGCAGGACTCGGCCTTTCAGAACTAAAAGAGCTGTCACCTGCTTGCAACTCTTCATCTATCTGCAGTAGATGCATTGAGTGGAAGGGCAGAGGTTTGGATTTGGCTAGCGGTGGAATTGGAGCATCACCAAGCAGCACCTGATTGCAGTACCGCATCGTAGGTCTTGCAGCCGGATCTGGGTAGCAACAAATTAGCCCAAGTTGAAGAAGACGGATCATTTCTGTCCCACTGTAATTCTCAGCCAATCTGGTGTCTGCTGCATCCAGCAGCCTTGATTCCTCCTGCAGTCGCCAAACCCAGCTCAAAAGTGTCTCCTGACCAGAAAGGGTGTCGCCCAAGGCTGTCCTGCCACAGGCCACCGTTAGCAAAAGCATTCCAAAACTGTATACATCGGATTTGTCATTTGCCTTTCCTGTGTAGTAAACCTCTGGAGCCACATAACCTAAAGTGCCTGCTAGGGTTACAGTCATGGCAAGCTTACTGTCCTCGATCAAAATGGCCAGCCCAAAATCTGACAGGCGAGGATTGAAATCTGCATCTAGAAGCACATTGCTCGGCTTCACATCGTTATGGATGATCTGCTTTTCCGATCCTTCGTGCAGGTAGAACAGCCCAGCTGCCACACCCTTCACAATCTCATACCTATTAGACCACTCCAGAACTTTCTCGGATGGGGCGAGGTGTCTGTCGAGGCTGCCATTAGGCATGTAGTCGCATACTAGCAGCATATTTCCCTTCTCGTAGCACCAACCCTTCAATTGCACCAGATTGCGATGACTGATCCGCCCAATTATTGCCATCTCTGCGAGAAATTGGCGCTCTGCTTGCAGGGACTGCTCGGAAATTTTCTTTACAGCAACGGTTGATCTATCCTGCAAGAAGTGTGCCTTGTAAACCTCGCCGAATCCCCCCTTTCCTATCAGCTCCTTGGAGCTAAATCCTTTGGTCGCTATGGAGAGATCCCTATAGGTGTAGCGAGAAGGCAATTTCAGCTCAGCGAGCCTCACTTCAGGATCAATATGTGCTTCTTCATCATCCACCTTTGCCTTCCACCCAAGCTTGTCTAGTAAGGATCTTACAGCAGCACGCCACTCGATTTTGCGCAAGGATTGTGTGATCACGAGACCCACCAGCAGAAGGAAAAAGAAAACACCAATCCCTATGCCGATGACGAGATCACGAATTTCAGCTGGATGATGAGAGGAAGGAGCAGGAGCAGGAGCAGGAGCAGGAGCAGGAGCAGAAACAGCAGGGGCGGCCATTCATCCTTGAGCAATAAGGAGTCACAACCCCTGCAAGAAGTGACCATCAACTGTGTTCACGGATGGCGCTGGCGATGGCGATGCTGTCATACACGCAAGGGATGGTAGTTGGATCGCAACGTAGCCAAAAGCTTGCACGAGAGACAGAGAGAAAAAGGAAGGGGAGGGGGGGGCGCGCCGCGCGCGGGGGGACGGAGTCATCGGGAGAGTGAAATTCATTGGAATATGCGTGAGTGCGTGCAGGCGGATATAAATAGAGCGTGTGTAACTTGAGGATTGCACGTACAACCAGTGGGCACTCTTTTTTTATTCCTTCACTTGGTTTTTTTCTTTTACTACCTCCAAAGTTCCTACAACTTTCGAAGCTGGCCGATTCAAATTCACAAATGCACTTGCAAAATGTTTATTCAGATTTTCTTAAAAAATCAGCTATTTGCAATTTGAAATTTAGTAGAACATTAAAATAGTTTACAACCGTCAATAGCAAACATACATTTGAAGTACTTTAAGCTCAGTTGTTACCACTCAATTCTATATACGTTGCATACAATGAATAATGAGAACTCCTTAATGGAACATTCCCATCTGCAAATCCTAAGATGTTTTCAAAAATTATTTAATTTGCTCTAGCAAATTTATGTACATAAAATAAGATAAGACTTTCACAACCATTATGAGAGTCTCTACAACTCGACTGAATTTAGAATGAGCAACACAAATTTCATTCTCCCAAAAATGCCTCAAGTAGTGGCCAAGTCCACTATCCACGTGGAATGATGAAGAATGTTGTCTGAAGCCCCTCGACATGTAGCAAAGTTGTCAATTACAAGTGTATTCTGCATAAGGAAATTGGGGTTGATAGTTTATCAAATATACAAGAACACATTTAAAAACTAATGTCATTACATACATTGCAAGACTTACACATGTTGGATTTCTATCCTCTCCATCCCTTATCTCATTATTAATCTAGATCCATTCATTAGCTGTATGTAAATACCTGTATAGTCGCACACTCTGCAAAAATATGCTTATTTTCTAATAGCCCACAGAAATACAAAGGAATCGATGATAGTGTTTTGTCAACTCCACCAACACACCTTTCAACTATTCGGTGGACCTTGACTATTCGTTGGACACATCGTCTATACATTTGACACTGACTATTCGTCGGACATTTAACATTGACAAATCGACTTTACCAATTAGTTGTATGTCACTATCAACTCTAATAGTCGACTCGAACAATCAGCGGCTAAACTACCTGCATCATGACTGAACAAAATCTCCAACAAAATCAGATATTGTCCGAAGGCGACTGCCAACAGCACATAGCGCCTTAATCCTATTTGTAAAGTACAGACTAAGTATTCTTTTAATTTTTTAGCCATATGTATATATCCAGCAACTTATCAGTTGCTCGGTTAGCTCAATAGACATTGTAGTAGATCAATCAAACATCTAGAGCACAATTGTTTTGTTCTTTTTCTCTATTATCAGAGAGTAATGTTTCAGGAAGAATGCGACTCTATATATATATACATACATCCAACTTGGTTAGCAACAAGACAAGTATCAAGTTTGAACAACTTACCTTGCCTCTTCCCTTTTGCAGATGTAACAAATTCAACAAAGCACTCACCATATTAAGAGACTGGACCTATCCGTTGGAGGTTACAAAATGGACACGTTGAGTGGCAAGCCACACAGGTTGCAAGTAATAAGGTCCATCATCCGTGTGCAGTATTAGGTGGTGACATGATCTTCGAAGTAAACAAACGCAAGTTGAACCTTGTAAACAATATGAGTTGATAACATGAAGTGAGTGTCCAACTTGAAACCAATTGCCCATCTAATTGCCCATTAAAGACCCAGAGTAGACAGAAGATAGCACCTTACCTCAAAAATATGTAAGAAGTGATCAAGGAAAACTATTAGTGGGAAGAATTTATAATGATAGGACCAGGGAAATAGGAGTAGGGAGCTCACATTATCAGAACAATTGTTTTGATAAAGAGCAGACACTTACTATAATTGTTTCTAGTCATATAATCTACTATTTACAAACACTCATCCTGAACTTCTGAATGGATTCGCAATCATGGTTTGCTCTAATGGTAGACAAACTCGATGGTTCGAATTAACACTTATTGAAATTCAAGATGAAAGTAGTACTAATGGCTAAGGAGCTTTGGGAAATAGTCGTTGGAACCGAACTCCTTCCCAGTGTCGATGAGCAAGCCATTTCCAAGTGGAAGCTTTGGGATGGCATGGCTTTCACCTTGATCACCCTTAATATCTCTGACACACAAATTGGCCACATCATCAATCTTCGAAAGAGGCTTGGGATATATTGAACACAATATATGAAGTGAGGGATGTCACTTCAAAGTTGCATCTGAGGAGAAAGTTCTTCTCACTCAGAATCTAATTAATCAATTCAAGACTCTGTTAGAGCGTATGGCGACAATAGGTTCTGTGATCAAAGACTGACGATGTAATGACCTTATTGTCTAGTCTGCCATCCTCATATGAAAACTGGGTGATGATGATTTCCACACACTCAGATATTACATTGTTCAGAGTCATAATCATGCTACTACAAGAGGAGACAAGAAGGAATGGAGCATCCTTATCCTCCATCAATGAGTCGCAAGCATTATTTTCAAGAAATAACACCAGGAAGCAACAAAAAAAGTAAGTTGCTAGACAAATCCAGAATCAGCAACTTGCTCAAAACAAGAAGAGACTCTTTTGCAAGTACTACAAGAGGACGAACCATGAAATCCAAGAGTGCCGGATCCTGAAATTCAACAACGACAAAAAGAAATAGCCGGATCAACAAGCTCATGCAGCCAATACGAAGCAGATTGTCCAATAAAACAATGATGACAAACAAGATGCCTTCATAGTGAACCATCACTATGTCGAACAATTGGAGGAGTGGTTCCTCGATTCTGGAGAAACGCAACACATGACAAGCCATCAAGAATGGTTTATCGACTATTCAGCCTACAACACCAAGAAGTTCGTTCACCTTGGAGACAACAGCTCACATAGGACCAAAGGTGAAGGTACCGTTAGACTAAATTTTCAAAATGGACTGTCAAAACTCATACCAAATGTACTGTATGTCCCAAACTAAATGACAAATATGTTGTCAGTCAGTCAAATTACAGATTTAGGACATAGGGTAGAATTTTAGGTAGATTCCTGTCAAATTCTTGATAAAATCGAGAGAGTTCTTGCACTCAAAAAGAGACAAGGATATTTCTATAGGGTTAGTCATTATAACTCTATGACTAATTATGCTTAAACAGTTCAACATCTATCAATGAAATGATTTGGCATTATAGACTTGGCCACCTTAATCATGTATCAATAGGTAACATGTCTAGGCATTATTCAGTTCTTGATTTAGATTATCGAATTGTTGACCCTCCTATCTATCAAAGTTGTATTGTAGGAAAGTAGGCAAGAAGTCCATTTAAGTCAAATCAAGAACATGTATCTAAATATTTGCTAGACATTGTACATACTGATATATGTGGCCCAATGCAGACACCACTCATATGATAATGATTCTTTCTCACTATCATCCACAATGACATCATTCAAAGTACATCCTACTTTGAAGTCTTCACATACTTCTCTTCTTCTTGACTTGTGACTATCTCCCTCACCAAGTCTCATGATAAAACCATTTGATCTACTCTCTTTATGAAGACATGTGACTCCAGTTGTTGGAAAAATGACTTTCTTGGACTCATCACAAAAAAATGTAAAAGAACCATCTTCTTTATGAATGTACCTAGCAACATCTTTTTCCATATGATCAAAGAAATCATTAGCAACAATCTTTTCCAAGGAAGAACCTTCATCACCTCCATTGATGAAGTTAGCTCTTTCCTTACCTTTTGCATGCTTGCACTTGCCATGAAAAACCATTGAAGAACCTTCCTTATCCTCATAGCTAGCCAAGTTAGCACAAAGATGAACATCTCCAAGAAGCATATTAGATCTTGACTTGTTAGACTTTGCATAAGATCCACTAATCTTATTGATGCTAAAAGGTAACTTTGGAAAGTTGTGACCAATCTCCTTTTTCATTCCATCCTTTGTGTTAGCCATAACAAAAGCATCAAGTTTGAAAAGTCTACCTTGTCTATTGCCCCTAGCAACCAAGATTTCTTCCTTTCTAATGAAACAAGCATCACCACCAACCTTTACCATGTATCCTTTCTCTATCATTTGACCAACACTTGGCAAATTCTTTGAAAGTGAAGGAATGTAAAGAACACCATCAAGTCTTGCTTTCCTATTAGTAGAAAGACAAATAGGAATTGAATCAATACCTTCAATCACACACTTACCACCATTGGCCATGTGAATCGCTTTCTTGGCTCCAAAGAAGTAAAAAACTCCTTGTGACTAGTCATGTAAAAACTAGCTCCACTATAAATCCACCATGAATCTTTGTCACCTTCACTTGATATTGGACTTGATAAACACATCAAAATAAAATCACAACCACCTAGATCCTCATCATTAGTAGTAAAGTTGATTTGCTTGGTACCTTCATCTCTTTGCTTCCTCAAACATTCATTAGCAAAATGCCCTTTGATACCACAATAAAAGCATTTCAACTTAGACTTATCTTTATTTTTGCCAAAAGAGGAAGTCTCACCTTGATCTTGCCCTTTGGACCAATTGCCTTTGCCTTTGCCCGTAAACTTGCCTTTGATGAACATAGCCTCCTCTTCATAATGAGATGTTGATGTAAATCCACCTCATCTTGATTGAAGCTTATACTCCTCATTCACCAAGATCTTTTGCATATCCACGATACTTGGCAAAGTCTTTTGATTAGAAAGACTTTTAACAAGATTATCATGATCATCTAACAAACCATTAAGAATAACTTGAACAAGTTCTCCTTCCTTAATGCTCTCATCATTGAATGCTTTAACCCTCAAAACAAAAGCATGAGTACTCTCTTCCTTCTTTTACAAACTTTGAAAGATTCTTCTTCTTAGAGTCAACACTCTAGATGTGGACTTGGATTCATAAAGCTTCTTCAAAGCTTCCCAAGCCTCTCGAGATGAATTGCTCTTACCAATCTCCTTGAGTAGCCCATTGGTAACATTCAGCTTTGTCATGCCGTGTAGAGCTTTCTTTTCTCTCTTGTCATACCTTACTGGATCTTGAGGTGCTTGAGGTCTATCCTTCACACCTACAACAATCTCCACCAACTCATTCATCTCCAATAAGGACTCCATCCTCCCCTTCCAAGTAGAATAGTTGATTGAGGTAAGCCTCTCATTACTCTCCAACATAAAGCCTCCGCTTGTAGCCATGTTGAAGTGACCCGATCTTCTCCTTTCAACCTGTTCCAATGCACAAAGCACTCTCTTGAATGTCAACAAATGAAATCAAGAAGAAGTCACAAAGATATGGAACTTCTCAATTCTCTTCTAGCACTTATCACTAGAAAATCAACACATAGAATGAAAGATTTAAGAGTGAGGCGTTATGAAAAAAAGATCACGAAATCTCGATGCCTCAGTGGTTTTCATTTATGGCCTGTCCCTACAAATCACAGCCAAACATATGTCAATATATGAATGAATATCTGGGACTGTAAACTTCCACCAATAATTTTCTATGCCAACACAATCCATGCCAAAAAGATATAAATGCATATTTGAGATTCCAAAAGGACCTTAAACTTAATGGTCTCCGAATTCCGTACCTGGAGATCCTATACATCTGCAGAAACCCACAAGGGCAATCATTTCTGAATTCTGCTCTATATAAGCACAAAAAAAACCATTGAAAAACTTTTCCTTTGTGTTGCATTTGGATTTGACTCTTGGATATTGGTCCAATAGGCACGACTTTTATAAAGCGTTTGGAATACCCTCACCCACATGTTGATTCGCTATTAGACTATGTTATTTTTTTTGGCGATATCGGTTCAGCGTGTGCCTCCTCTAGTGACAGATTGCTGCTCTTTACATGTGTGCACTGATCCGATATTGGGACAGGGAATGGTGAGGACAAAGCAGACTGCACAGATTCATCCTAGGAGTGTCCCACCATCCCCAAGGCCAAGGGGTAGACCATGTGACCTGCCATGGCTGAAGGATGTTCGTAGGTTGCAGAAGACCAACAATCTTCTGATTCCTAAAGCTCCTGAGGGCATGGAGTGCATTACGGGGTGATGTGAATCCAACATGCCCATGGTTGTGAGCCAACAGGGATGGAGATGGTTGCTCAAGGAGTGACAACTGATACTTTGGCGATTGATCAGGTGAGCTGCATGGTTATATGCACAGTGATCTCTAGGTTGGCATCACATGTTGTGTTTATCCATCAATATTTGGTAAGCAGGATGCAATTTTTGGTTAGATCCAGTTGGAGTGTAGTTGCACTATAGGTGGACAGATTCTTGGAGAGCTATCAACGGGTAATGGATACTTGGTGATCGAATGGTATAGGGTACAGGGTTCTTGAGCTATCCTACCTGATATGCTATGGATCGTGGGTGAGTTATTCATCACAATAGTGGATCTAGTTTGCATTTGCTTTGGCTTGGACGCTCTGATGGATGTGTTAGTGAGATAGGCTCCTTGGTGGGAGGCCTATAGACTGGTCAAATCAGAGTTGGCAACGTCAAGCATGGGAAGTTGAACCTAAATGGGATGTAGGACAGGCGAATTATCATCAGTATCTCTGGGAGGTGGCGAGCTACTTAGGTATAGCCTATGGTGAGGTTTGTGTACACTCATTCATTGAGTCCTGAGGTAGACTCTTGTGCTTGGAGCATGGGGAATGGATGGGGATCAGCTTTCAGGGCTTATTGGACAGGATGTCAAGGCAAAGTGGCTTGGAGCATAGCTTTGTTTGGGAGATACATCAGGGATGAGGCTTGGAGCACTCATTGGTTCGAGATGGTTGATCTTGGATGATGTATGAGGACATATATGTGATAAAAAGCTTGGACGTGAGAGCATCTTGGTACATGTGCAGGCCATGGTTGAGGACCTGATTTGATGACCAGTGGTGTAGCAGCAGATCTACAGGTGGCACAAGTGTTGGTACGACAGCATACCACTTATGGGTAGGCCTTGGTAATGTATTTGACACTTTATCATTTGTGTTGGTTTGCATGAGTGTGTGTGGGCTTGCATGTTGCTTTGTCATGGGTGTCTAGATCTGAGTCAAAATTGTACGTGGTTGCGCATTTGCTACGTGTGAAAAAAAGTAGTCATTTATGCTCTTTGACTTGTCATTATGTCTACTAGCTGTTTATCCAATGGGGTATAGTCTTATGGTGGCAGTAAGATTTCCTCAGGTTGAGTCTCAGTCGCTCATTTATGTCAGCTTTACAAGTTTGTGCTTGTAAGTGTCTGATAGGATGTCAACCTAGCTAGATTGAGGATGTAAATCTCATAGTGGCAGTGAGATTTCCTCAGTTTGAGCCATGTCGCTCATGTGGTCCACTTGTGTTCAAGTTGGATTGGGGACGAGTCAGTTGGTCGAGAGTATGGTAGACTCTCTATATGAGCATTATATTTGCATGATACTTTGTGAGTCAAACCTGGTGGTTTGTTGGTGTGCTTGAGTGTGAGTCAAGTACATAGTAGCAGGACATGCATAACATCTTTTGGACACTCCAGACGTTGCTACAAATTATTGTTTTTCACTCTTATTACATTTGAGCTTAAGGGAGAGAGTTAGAAATTAGAGTTAACCTGATATACATTTTATGTAAGCTCTAAAGGTGATATTGTAATTAGTGTATAGTTAATTAGATTTGCTGTATTCAGTTGTGTTTGGGACGTGACCCGTTAGGATATATTGATCGGGCACTGATCCCATAGACGGCTACTTGGGTTAGCCGGGTAGCCACACGTAGGAAGAAATTAGCATGTACAGTGATTTTGAGTTCATTATGCTATACTCAAGGGCATGTCCTGGGTTTGTCAGTATATGTGGCCATATTGGGCCTAACTCTAGTTTGGTAGGTGGTAGGCCAGTTTAGTGACACTTATTGAGCCCATGCAGTTTGGGGCTTTGCTATATGTACAGTGTTTCTTCATAATAGACTTAACTTTTGTTGTGCCATCTTTGAGAGCTTGTGAGGAGTGGCTATGGTGATTGTGTGATGTGATCTGCATACTGCACTAGATCCTAACAGAATTTCAACTAGTTCATCTCTCGTTGTTTTGATTCTGGTCATGTACGTCTGAATGTGCTCTCCTTGTTCCATGCGGGCACTATTCAACTTTGACTTCAGAAACATGATTCTTGATGGATTTGATGTCTCGAACTGCTCCTTTAGCACATTCCATGCCTATCTGGGTGTAATAGCATCACAAATGTGGGTAATGATGTGATCCTTCACTCACAAGTTAATGAAGGTCAAAGCTTTCCTCATCTTTTTGTCGAACACTTTGATGTCTGCTTCATTTGGCGGCCTTCTCTCATCACTTGTGATGACTTCCCACACGTCTTTCTCCATCAGTATGTTTTTCATTTTGAATTTCCACACTACATAGTTGGAAATCCCGTCCAATTTGCTACTTTCACTCAAAATGGACTCTCTCATATTTGCCATCGCAAAACTGCTTGAAACTTCTGCCATAGGCTAAAAACAGTATGCCAAGGCCAACAGTGATGTCAAAAGTTGAAAATAATGACCTGCACTTTTTCCCTTACCAAGCCACTCACCGCTTTTCCACCAATTTGAAAGCCAAATCGGCGTCGCCTTCCAAAATGCACTCAGTCGTCAACTCCCAACTTTGTGCCCAGTGAGATGGTGAAATCAGATCTGGTGCACTCTGAACACTTTTTCCACTGCAATCACTCTGTTTTGCGGTAGCGTACTTGTAGGTACAGTCCGGGTGCCCTTCGTTTGGAGGTTATAGCCTTTCGTCTGGTCAAAATAGGCTAAAGGACTAAAAATAAGGGCTTTTTGAGCTTTTGAACTGTTTCTTCACCTTGAAGAAACTTCACCTTTCACATGTGAAGGGACCTAACTCCAATTTTTGTTTGAAATTTTTTAATGAAGTTGAATGGCCAATCTTCCTTCAATGGCCTTCAGGTCCTTTCAAAGTCTCTTTCACCTCAATCCAATGGCTACCTTGGATCCAACAGCCCACAACTGTTCTTGGAGGCTCGATCTTTACCACAGATCTATGTGACTGGAGATCCGACGGTCCTAAGTGCTTTTGTGCGCTGATCCACATGCTTGCAGGCACGTCTCACTTTGGAACACTATGTGTTTGGTTTTGAAGTGCGCGACCAGTCCTCACGGCCTCCACGACCTCTCCTCCTCTTTCCTGATTTCTTGCTTCTTTTCAAGCCAAATCAGCGTGTTCTTGCACAATTTTGGAATGTTTTCGATCCAATCTGAATCTGTAGCTGGCTGCACCCTATCTCTGCGCCCTGGAGGAACTTTTCATATCTGTATTTGGCCTTGGAACGACCCACTGTACATATAGTTGTTTACTCAAGAAACCCATGCATGACCTAGGTTGCCATTGGTGGGACGCGTGTCTCGTTGACTTGCCTCGTGGCGAGGCCAACTGATACTTATCCACTAATAGGACCCACAGTATAGTCGCACAATGATTCTATTTTAATTCTAACTTCAAGATCCTCCTTGATCTCAACCATATCTTTGCCAATATGATTCTTAGAGGATTCATCATTCAAGATTACAAACATTGTGGCTCTACAATTGCTCTTTGTGCTAGCAAAATGTACATCCAAATGAATCAACTTAAGAGGATGAGTAGTCTTAGTGATAGTGCTAGAGAAAGGCAACCTATGTGCTTTAGCCAAAGAACATGCTTTACAAACCTTTTCCTTCTTTTACATGGATATTGGAAGGCCTAGAGCAAGCTCCTCCTTGCACATAACTTCCATAGACTTGGTGTTGATGTGACCAAGCCTCTTGTGCCACAAATAGTTTGTGGTCATCTTGTCCTCCCTGGCTACTATCACAAATTGATTAGGATCTACAAAAGCATCAAGCTTAAACAACCTCCCAAACCTTCTTCCTCTTGCTATGATCTTCCCATTCTTCTTGATGTTGTATATATTAGTCGAGAACTCCACAATGAAACCATGATCTAAAAGTTGGCCAACACTAAGCAAATTCTTAGTGATGCTAGAAATGTAAAGAACACCATCTATCTTAGTCTTCTTGGAAGATCCTAAGCATAAGGGAATGGATCCCACACCTTCAACTTTACATTCATGATCATTTGCTGTAAAAATGGACTTTATAGGTCCTACATAAGGTGTGAGTTGAGAAAAGTACTCCCTTCTATCCGACATGTGGGACCTAGCCCCACTATCTATCCACAAAGATCCTCACCTTCGACATTTGATGATGAAAAGGTTGACACATAGTGAGTCCTCATGATAACTCTCTTCCTCCTCTTGTCCAATGTTGGCTTGACTTTGAGCTTGCTTCCTCTTGAAGCATTTTGAGGCATAGTGCCCCATCTTGCTAAAATAGTAGCACTTGATCTTTGATTTGTCCATCTTGGGCTTGACTTGTGATGATGATGATGTAGATCCTCCTTGATCTCCACCTTTGCTTGCTCCTTTTTGTATGCTCCTCCCTTGCTCTTTGCTTTGCCTTTGCTATTGAGAAATAAGGCTTTTTCATCATCATCATTGATGGAGAGCCTCTCCATACTTGATTTGATATGAGCCTTTTTACTCTCCTCGGACATCAACACACTTTGAAGGTCTTAATAAGTTCACAAACATACTATGTGTCTGACAGCTCATCTTCTACTCAGGAAAAATTCTGTGGATTCAGATGTGAACCACAAACTTATGAAGAAGCCATCAACTGTCTGGACAAGGGCTGGACAAGGGCAAGTGGATCAAGGCCATGGAAGACGAAATGGGCTCCATAAAGAAGAACAAGATGTGGACTCTCAAGCAACTACCAGCCGACAGAAAGACTGTCAAGTGTAAATGGGTCTACAAGCACAAGTATGGACCAGATGACAATGTACAGAGATACAAAGCCAGGCTAGTTGCAAAGGGCTTCTCACAAAGGTATGACATTGATTATACAAAGACATTCTCTCCTATTCTAAAGCACACATCTCTACGCATATTATTTGCATATGCAGCTAGCTGCCTATGATCTGAAAATCCACATTGTAAACAAGAAGATAGCCTTCTTGCATGGAGAGCTGAAAGAAGAGGCCTACATGGACTAGCCACCAGGTTTTTCCTATGAGTCACTTACTGACTATGCCTGCATAATGCACAGAAGCATCTATGGACTAAAATAGTCCGCCAGGCAGTGGTATAAGAAGAAGGATCATACACTTAGATCCTTGGGCTTCTAGCCTTTAATGACTGACTATAATGTTTATGTAAAAATCATAAGCGGCGAGATCATCATGGTCGGTGTCTATCGGGATGACACTTTAATTTTGTCACGAAGCGACAATGTAATTGCATAGGTGAAGGCAGACATTTTTGAAGCACTTCGAAATATCGAAACTAGGAGAAGCCAAATGCTACTTGGGTTTACAGATCGACAGAGATCTTCAGGCTGGGAGATTATATCTATGTCAATCAAGATACATTTAGAAGATCATTGATGATTTCAACATGGAAGATTGCAAGGGAGTAAATACTCCAATGGTTCCTGGCATAGTACTGGACAATGAAGACTATCCCAAAGATGAAGCAGAACGACAAGCAATGGAGCACAAGCCTTACATAAGGCTTATCGGTTCTTTGATGTACTTGGTAGACAATATGCGACCAGACATTACTTATGCAGTGTTCAGGCTGAGCCAATTCAATATCAATCTAGGACCAACACACTAGAAGATTGCCAAGAGGATCCTGCAATATCTGCAGAACACAAAATTACGGCCTATGCTATTGTCGAGATGCAGGATTCAAGATTGAATCCTATAGTGATGTCTTCATACCGACAAAGCGGATGGTAGCTGATATCTTTACAAAGGCATTGGATAAGACAATGTTTGAAAGGCAGAGAGCTACCTTGGGAGTAAAAAAAATACACGCTTTAAGAGGGAGCTGAAGAAACATTAAGTTTCTACTTTAAAGCCTTAGTATTTTTTCTCGTCTTTTTAGACTGCTACATATTCTAACTAGTTTCTGCACAATCTGCATATTTGAACTGTTTGTCACGTAGTTTGTATTTTTCACGTTTTTTTGCACTTTGATAAAAGGTGACAGTAGGTCTAAAACAACCCAAAATTTTGTTTTAGCCAACCTTCGGCTTTTTGGGCTTTTTTGCCTCATAATCAGAAGGCTGACACTTCGGGTTAGGCTGATACTCCAGGGTGAAGACGAACTATCACCTCGGTCATGAAGTTTTTCAAACTACCACGATCCACCCCACCATGCAACGTCAACAGAAACGTACTTAAACGGATGCTTAGCTTAAACTTAGCTAAAGAATCTTGTAATCTAATCTAGCATAATATATGTATTGGATCAGAGACATACAAAGGATATACACAGAGAGAGAATCTTGAACATGACACTTAGTGAGGTGCGCATCAAGGAAGCAAGATAGATCTAGTAGTAGCTAGTTCCTTTCATAATAAGAGAACATCTCTCTCATGCCGACGCATTGATCTGGAAAATAGAGAGCTCTCAAGAAAGAACTTGATTGGAAATTCAATTCTAATAATATAGATGAGTATACATTTTCTGTTCAATGCACACAATCTGTGAATGTTGACGTGGTGCTTGTTCAATTTACTAGTAGATATATTTCCGCTGTAATTAGATATTATCTATTGTTCATAAATTCATTGTTAGATTAGCATTAGCTATCTACTGTTCAGAGGATGATTGATCATGGGATGAGGCAGTAGCCTTATCCGATGTTAGAAGATTCTGGTGAAGATTCTTCTAATGGATAATTCTGGTAAAGATTCTTCTAGTAGTGTTATCATGCCGTCAAACTGTGCCAAGGAACATTGATGAACAACCAAAAAGGAGTTCCAGAATCTAGATTCACCGGGAAAGCCAATGTCAGAAGGTCAACAAGATTGCAAACCGGCCGACGAGCGAAAACAAAGCCAAACATCTCCCCAACAGATTCAATGACAATGGGAATAAAGACATGGCCGAGTCGGCAGTCTATCAATAATATAATGTTAGACACCCTTAAATGGTGCACTGTACTCGTAAGCCAAAGGCGCCAGAAGTAGAGATAGATCTAAAATACCAATGGGCCAAAATAAGAAAGGACCCAAGTAGTTCTAAAATGCAATTTGGATTTTTTAAACTTTTATGATAGTCAAGTTATTATGGCACATGGTTTTTGGGTGAACCAAAAATCCTAACCTAACTTTGTCTATAAGTAGGGATGTGACACCATTTTGTAATCACTTTTCATTTGCAAGAATATATATATATATATATATATATATATATATATATATATATATATATAGAGAGAGAGAGAGAGAGAGAGAGAGAGAGAGAGAGAGAGAGAGAGAGAGAGAGAGAGAGAGAGAGAGAGAGAGAGAGAGAGAGAGAGAGAGAGAGAGAGAGAGAGAGAGAGAGAGAGAGAGAGAGAGAGAAGTAAAGCCTCCTCCTCGTACTTTTTCTTTTATGTGAAGTCCTTTTTTGTCATTGTATGTTTGCTTGTGAATTGATGAATGCTTGAATGTGTTTCCTAATCATGATATCACAATAAAGAAGATCATTAGCACAAGCTTTCATCCTTCTAATCCACAAAAACACCCAATGGTAAAATAGGAGTTAGATATCATTCTTGAGAGATCATTAAGATCCATTAGGTGAGTTCCATTTCCATTGTTCCCCTCCCTTGAGAAGATATGCCTCAAGAGGAGAAGGTTTAGAGCTCAAAGAACCTAAATAGCCCAAGAGAAGCCAAGATCCAAGAAGAGGATCTTCATACATCAAAACCCCAAAAGAGTCAAGAAGAGCGTCAAGCACCCCATTTCCAAACGAAGCCATTCCACCATCAAAACATATGCCAAGATTGACACCCTTGTTTGGATCTGTAGTTCAACCCCCTTCCCATTGGATCAAAACCGTACTACACGATGACTCACCCGGTTGGATCCAAACCCTAATCTTGCCCTCTTGATCGATACGATTAGGGAGGCACAGACATTTTTTTGGCACCATTGTCGGGGAGATGGTGCTAAGCTTCTGTTAGATGGGTTTTAGTTTGCCTTTTGCTTGAATTTTTCTTACAAAAATATCTGGGCCTTGTTATTGATGGCATGGATCAGAAGTAAACAATGTTGCCTCATTTTGTCAGAGTGCCCAAAAATTTGAACGAGGCAGATTTTATTTAGGTTCATCTCGTTGGAGCACTTGTGTTTAATGGCACTTTGGAGTCCAAGGTCTTTTTGAATGTTCGAAATGATCCAAATTGGATGATCACCATGGTACATAAAAATAATTTGCGAATTTGTTGAAAATCTTCCATAAATACTTTATTTGCAGCTTGAGAACATTGCTAGGGAAAATAAAAACCAAACTGTTTTGGCATACTTGTCCATGCTAGTGGAAAAAAAAAATTTCAAAAACGTAAAAATAGGATTTTTTTTGGTAGGACATACCCACGATCAAATTGATCAGCTGTTTAGTTGCTTTTCTAAGAGGTTGAGACGCAAGAAAGCATTTTCTTTACCAGTGCTTCAAAGCATTGTTGAGGAATCGTATGTGCCAAAAATCTATTTACACAAAGTTTGACCAATTTGACCATTTTCAAGATTCTACTCAAACGTCAATTTCACACTAGTGTAGATCAAGCTAAAATCAATCTAACTTTCTAAAGTGACTTATGTACATTCTTTCACACGTGGGAACAGACTCCATGATATTTTAAACACTCCACCTCACTTCTAACTTGGCAAGTCTAATGTACATCTATCTACAACTCCAAGAGAATCTCTTAACTCGAAAAATGAATCTTTAGCCAAAGGTTTGGTTAAGATATCAGCTATGCACTCAGATGATGGCATGTGATGAAATTGAACCTCCTTGGATTGCACCTTCTCCCTCACAAAGTGATGAGCTATCTCAATATGATTTGTTCTTAGCCATAGGAGTTCTTTGGTTGTTGAATTCAATGCCTTGTACTCGGCTTCACAAGAGGAAAAAAAAAATTGTATCTTGCTTTATGGAAAGCCAAGATATCACTCCTCAACAAAGAAAAGTGACAAACGCATTTATGGATCTTCTATCCATCTTGTCTCCTATAAAATCTGAATCTAAAAATGCTCTCAAGTACAAGTTAGATCCTTGATAGAGAATGCCAAAAAGACATATCTAAGCACTCTCTTGGCACCTATCCAATGACTTAGAATTTGCTTTGCACAGGAACACAGATCATGCTACACAGTAACACAGACTGAAAAGCACTCTCCTCAGCAAGCTCACATAGCAACTGTGTTTTTCAAAATGAAATTACAATGTACATATAGTTGTTCACTCAGGCAACCCATGCATGACCCAGGTTGCCGTTGGCGGGACGCGTGTCCCGTTGACCTGCCTCGTGGTGAGGCCAACTGATCCTTATCCACTTATAGGACCTACAATACAATAACACAGTGATTCTAACTTTAATTCTAGATCTCTCCCTTAAAGTAGAGTCACTTTTTATACAGTCATATATATAGCTTCAAAGTCAACAAACTTTACGTATAGAAAGCTTTGATCTAAAATTATCAAACTTTTCTCCAGTAAGTGGCTTAGTGAAAATATCAGCTAGTTGTTCTTCTGTGCTACAATGAACAATATGAATTTCACGACTCAACACCTCTCACGTATGAAGTGATATTGAATCTCAATGTATTTAGTTCTTGCATGGAACACTGGATTCTTTGCTAGTTGAATGCTACTCTGACTTTCGCTATGTAAAGTCGTGGAATTTTTCTGCTTCATGCCAATTTCTTCCAAGATTTGTCTCAACCATATAGCTTCTTGTCCAGCACTACACATTGCCTTATATTCTGCTTCTGTGGTGGAAAGAGCAATTGTACTTTGCTTTGTACTTTGCTTCTTACTAGACCAGGAAAAGCAATTACCACAAAACTGGAATATATATCCTGTGGTGGATCTACGATCATCATAGTCACCTCCCCAGTCCGCATCCACATAGCCACACAACTCAGGTAAACCATCATGCTTCTTGTAAATCAAGTCATACTCTGAAGTGCCTGTCACATAACGCAAAATGCGTTTAGCTACTTTTCAATGCATTTTCGTAGGTGCTGCCATAAACTGACTTACAATGCCAACAGCATAGCATATATCTGTCTAGTTGTGGTAAGGTAAATCAAGCTCCCTACTAATTGTCTATATAGCATAGCATCAAATGACTGTGATTCATCAAGCTTAGAAAGCTTTTTACCTGGTTCAATAAGAGTGTTTACTGGTTTGCAATCCTACAACCTAAACCTGTGCAGCAACTCTTTGACATACTTCACCTGTGTTAAACCCACTTCATGTCCTTTTTGCCACACTTCTACTCCAAGGCAGTAATGCATCAGGCTGAGATCCGTCATCTCAAATTGTTCCATGAGATCTTTCTTGATCATGTCTATCATCTCTTGATTATTTCCCATAATAATCAAGTCATCAACATAAAGAGCAATCAAAGCAACCATACCATCAAAGCATAAGACATATAGATTTGGATCAGAATGTGTTCTCACCATCCCCTTTGAATGAAAGTA
The DNA here is from genome assembly GCA_029204225.1 of Diphasiastrum complanatum. NCBI lineage: Eukaryota > Viridiplantae > Streptophyta > Lycopodiopsida > Lycopodiales > Lycopodiaceae > Diphasiastrum > Diphasiastrum complanatum. The sequence goes on along the minus strand of CM055106.1, from coordinate 20,316,216 downwards.
GGCATCAGTCCTGCTATACCATGCACGTGGTGCTTGTTTAAGACCATAAGGCGCTTTCTTCAAGCGACATATTTTATTTTCCTGTCCTTTCATTACAAAGCCTTCAGGTTGATCCATGAACACTTCTTCTTCTAACTCACCATTTAGAAAAGCAGATTTCACATCCATCTGATGCAAAGGCCAACCAAAATGTGAAGCTAAAGCAATAAGTAGACGTAGAGTATTCCACTTACAAACTGGCACAAAGGTCTCCTCATAGTCAATGCCTTTGTTTTGTGCGTACCCTTTGATCACCAATCTTGCTTTGTGCTTTGCTATACTTCCATCTGCATGGTACTTAGTTCTGTATACCCATTTGCAACCAATGGGTTTCTTGCCAACCGGTGGTTCTACTAAGTCCCATGTGCTATGCTTAGCAATTGACTCCATCTCCTCTCTCATGGCCTTGATCCAAATGTCATCATCCTTCGCTTCACTATAGGTCGAAGGTTTTTTTCTTTGAATAATGCTAGATAAGAGAGCATAATCTGCTTCATACCTTTCTGGTAGTATCTTCTCTCTTGTTCTGGTTAGATGATCCTGAAAAGTCATCTATGTTGCAGCTCTCCATCAATCTCACAAACCACTTAGAGAGCTTTCTGCCAGGTGATCGGCTTCCTGGTGAAAAGGTATCCCACGGTACATCCTTCTCCTTGCATATGTCACCTGCAATTTCAATCCTTCTTGCACCAAAAGGTTTGTCCCTACCTCTCCAACTTGTTTCTTGAGGTTGAGTAGTAGTATCTTGAGATGTATCCTCATGTTCATCACTCGGAAGGTCAATGAATGGATCATCATCAGGTGGTATCCTCACTATACCATCTGACCTACTGGATGTGTCTATCTTCTCAGCATCTTTGTCTTCATACATCTTCGATTCATCAAAGATAACATCTCAACTTATATGGATTTTGTTTTCAACTGGATCAAAACATCTATAGCCCTTCACGCGATCATCATATCCTAGGAATATGCACTTGATAGCTTTTACATCAAGTTTACGTCTCTCTTCCTTAGGAATGTGTACAAAGGCCTTACATCCAAAGATTCGCAAGTGGTTCACCTTTGTCTTCTTCTTTGTGAGTGCTTCCTCAGGTGTTATTTTTGGTATGGCAATGGTAGGACTTCTATTTTGAAGATAGACTGCTGTGCTACATGCTTCTGACCAAAAATCTTTTGGTAGTTTCATCTCAACTAGCAGAGATCTGGCACTTTCCACAATCGTACAATTTTTGCGCTCAGCTACACCATTGAGAGCAGGAGTATGAGCTTGCGTAAATTGTCTTTTAGTCCCACATTGATCACAAAGATCATTGAAGTCATTAGACTTATAGTCACCTCCACTATCTGATCTTAGGATTTTGATCTTCCTACCTGTCTGATTTTTGACCAAGTTTTTGAAGTTCTTGAAGTTATCAAATACATCTGATTTCTTCTTCAAGAAGTAGATCCACGTCTTACGTGACATATCATCAATAAAGGTCATGAAATAGAAGGCTTTTCCTAAGGACATGGTCCTCATAGGCCCGCATAAATCTGTGTGGATTAAATCCAGTATGTTCTTTGCTCTTGCAACACCCCCTTTATTGAACTTCTCTCGATGCTGCTTTCCATATACACAAGATTCGCACATCGATTTCAAGTGATCTTCTATGATAGGCAGTCCTGTTACCATCTCCAATTTTCTCATCAAACTGAGGCTTCCCAAGTTCAAGTGACCAAGCCTCTTGTGCCACAACTCAGTTTGCGAAGGAACGGATGATACAAGTCCATGTTGCCCCTTGATTGTAGCATTCAACCTGTACAATTTTGTATTGGGCTCTCTTATTCCATTCGCAATAACTTTGAATGGTTCGCATCCTTCACAAAGCAACGATCATGGGCTAATTCTACTTTCAACTTTTGATCAGTAATGACTCCAACAGAAAGTAGACTTTTCTTCAAACCTGGTACATAAAGTACCTCCCTGATCATCTTGCTTTTGCAAGCAGTTGGATTGAAACTGTGCCTATCCTCTTGATCATGCACACCTCACCATTTGCTTGTGAAATAGATGTTCCGTTATCCAACACCTTCAAACTACTGAACCAATTCTTGTTACCTGTCATGTGTCTTGTGGCTCCTGAGTCAATGTACCATGCTTGATCATCTTGATTAGATGACAATGCAGATATGAAGATGCTAGAGTCTTCAATCTCACCCTCATCGACAAGGTTACCTGCTTGTTTTGGTTTCCCCTTGCCTTGTTCTGCCAGGAATTTTCAACATTCACTCTTCTAATGGCCCTTTTTACCACAATGGAAGCACTTGCCTTTCTTCTTAGTTTTGCTGGAAGATCTCTCATCCTCCTGAGACTTGGCAAATTGCTGCTTAGACTTCTTCTTGCCCTTGCCCTTGCCTTGTTTTTGGTGTGTCGCAAGTGCCTGATCGTCAGTATTTTGACGTCTAGCTTTCACCATTTCTTGTCGTTGCTCTTCATGCATCAAGATTCCTGTGAGCTCGTCAAAGGTTGGCAATCTTTCTCTTGATGCTATTCCGCTCACAAACATCTGATAGGGTTCTGCAATGACGCATAATGCATTATGCACCAGCTCCACATCACGTATGCGCTCTCCAATAGAATGCAGTTCATCTCTCATTGTCTTGATTCTGGTCATGTACGTCTGAATGTGCTCTCCTTGCTCCATGTGGGCACTATTCAACTTTGACTTCAGAAACATGATTCTTGACGGATTTGACGTCTCGAACTGCTCCTTTAGCACATCCCATGCCTGTCTGGGTGTAATAGCATCACAAATGTGGGTAATGATGTGATCCTTCACTCACAAGTTAATGAAGGTCAAAGCTTTCCTCATCTTTTTGTCGAACACTTTGATGTCTGCTTCATTTGGCGGCCTTCTCTCATCACCTGTGACGACTTCCCACACATCTTTCTCCATTAGTATATTTTTCATTTTGAATTTCCACACTGCATAGTTGGAAATCCCGTCCAATTTGCTACTTTCACTCAAAATGGACTCTCCCATGTTTGCCATCGCAAAGCTGCTTGAAACTTCTGCCTTAGGCTAAGAACAGTATGTCGAGGCCAACAGTGATGTTGGAAGTTGAAAATAATGACCTACACTTTTTTTCTTACCAGGCCACTCGCCGCTTTTCCACAATTTGAAAGCCAAATCGGCGTCGCCTTCTGAAATGCACTCAGTCGTCAACTCCCAACAACGTGCCCAGTGAAATGGTGAAACTACTTCTGGCATACTCCGAACACTTTCTCCACTGCAATCACTCTGTTTTGTTGTACCGTACTTGCAGGTACAGTCCGGGTGCCCTTTGTTTGGAGGTTATAGCCTTTCGTTTGGGTCAAAACGGGCAAAGGACTCAACAATAGGGACTTTTCTAGCTTTTGAACTGTTTCTTCACTTTGAAGAAACTTCACTCTTCACTTATGAAGGGACCCAACTCAACTTTCAGTATGAAAATTTTTAATGAAGTTGAAGGCCAAAATGCACTTCAATTCTTCAGGGCCCTGTTCAAAGCTCATCCAATGGCTGAACCAAATCTTGTGGTTTTTGGACCGTTGATTCATTTGACACCTCATCTAAAGGTTCAAAGTACATATGGGCATCGAACCATACTCCTATAGACGCTATGGTCTTCAGTATACTAAGCTGTTTATCGCGTTGGGCGCACGAATAGCCCGCGACCTCCCTGCTTGCAGCTGCGCCTCCCTTTTCTGAAAACTATCAGATTAAACTCTCTTGTGGATCGTTTTGAGCACGATCTGAGGCCTGGAGCAGGGTCGCCCTACTGAATCCATGATTGTAGAGTGTTCAGTCAGGAAATTCCATGGAGAAACAATGATTTTAGCTCAACTTGACAAAGTGGCTTTTTCACCTTTTTACCGCAAATCTGATAGGTTAACTGTCTGGAGACAAATCTCTAACATAAACCTCAAAATCTCTCCATGGCTGATTGACGGTGTGATTAGCTTCCTTCCTGTCCTTACGGCATCCAAAACGGTGCACAAACAGCGAAGAAATCACCAGTTATGTATAAAAATCGTAACCCCAAGTCCGGTTTCAATTTTCAGCTGGCTTCGAAATTGTCATTTTTTCACCAAATGTTTCCGTCTGATGCTATGCATAGCTAATAATCCCTCTGCTGAGCTTATCAAGCCTCTATAAATTAGAAATCGTGCACCAATGCTTCTCTTTCCGTCTTCAACCCGCCGTAAAAGCCCGAACTCTCAGAAGATTGTTCTCCCGAAGCTCTCTTCAACGGCGACACTGTACTGTGTACACTCCCTGTACGGCTCTGACACCAACTTAGAATTTGCTTTGCACAGGAACACAGATCATGCTACACAATAACACAGACAGAAAATCACTCTCCTCAGCAAGCTCACATAGCAACTGTGTTTTTCAAAATGAAATTACACTGTACATATAGTTGTTCACTCAGGCAACCCATGCATGACCCAGGTTGCCGTTGGCGGGACGCATGTCCCGTCGACTTGCCTCGTGGCGAGGCCAACTGATCCTTATCCACTGATAGGACCCACAGTACAGTAACACAGTGATTCTAACTTTAATTCTAACTCAATGATGCATCAAAGGACCTCACAGATATTGACTTAACTTGCTTACACTATAAATCAAATCTGGTCTAGTGATTATCAAATAGATTAAGGAGCCTATTAGCTTTCTAAAGAGTGTGATGTCCTCAAAGGATGCTTCATGACAATCATTAGTAACTTCACAAACTTGCTCCATAGGGGTGTCAATCCCCTTACAATCTTTCATGCCAAACCTTTCAAGAATGGAAGTAACATATTTTGATTGACTTATAAATGTAAAATCATTACTTCTAGTAGCTTATATTCCAAGTATGAACTTAAGAAGTCCTAGATCTACCATCTTGAATTCACTAGACAAGGAAACTTTAACATTTCTTATGCCTTCACTTTCATTTTCTGTCAATATGATATCATCAACATAAAGTACTAAAATGATGATCTTTCCATCATTACATTTGATTTACAAAGAAGGCTCATAAGAGCTAATCACAAAGCCAAGATAGTAGAGAAAATCATGCAACCTAGAGTACCAAGGCTCTAGGTGTTTGCGTCAAGCCATATAGGCTCTTTCTTGAGTGGCAAACCTTGTCCTCCTCACCATCCTTGATGAAGCCCTCGGGTTGCAACATGTATATTTCCTCCTCCAAGTAGCCATTCAAGAAAGCATTTGTCACACCCATTTGATAGAGATTCCACTTGAATATAGTAGCAATACAAATGATCAATCTTATGGTTACAAGCTTTGCTATAGGAGCAAATGTTTCTTCATAATCTATGCCTTTAGTTTGAAGAAACCCTTTAGCAACCAATCTAGCTTTGTACTTACTAATAGATCCATCTTGATTGTACTTTAATCTATAGATCCACTTACATGCAAGTGGCTTCTTCCCATATGGAAGGTGTACAAGATTCCAAGTTTGATTATCTATCAAAGCATCAAACTCTACTTGCATTGCATCTCTCCAAACTTGTGATCTACTTGCATCTTCATAACATGATGGCTCTTCAAGCATTGTGGTTAAAAAAGAGTAAGAGGTAGAAGGAGATGTGTCTTCCCTTTGCTTCCCTTTCTCAAAGTATGTGAGCCTTGAAGGCTTGGCCTTGCTCCTTGTGGATCTTCTTGTCTCCTTTGGAACTTGATTTTGATCTTCCAAAAGATCATTTTCAAGAGGCTCCTCCTCGGGTGTTGCAAGATCTTCATTACCTAAGAGATTAGATGCATTTGGAGACAACTTGTAACTTTGAGATTCATCAAATAAGACATCCTTGCTAGCTTTTACTTTCTTTGAAATGGGACCAAATATCCTATATCCTTTGCTATTTTCACTATAGCCTACAAATATTCCTTTGAAGGAAGTTGCATCTTCTTTCCTTCTTGTTTCCAAAGGAATGTGGACATAACATATATATCCAAACACTTTAAAATCTTTTACATTGGGCTTATTTCCAAACAAAGCTTGAAATGGTGAGATCCCACCAATAGCACTACTAGGAAGCCTATTACATAAGTAATTAGCACAAGCTATGGCCTCCCCCCAAAAAAGTGATGGGTAGGGATGCATCAAGTCTTAAATACTTTGCACATTCACAAAGACTCCTATTTTTCCTCTTGATCACCCCATTTTGTTGGGGGGTGTAAGGACAAGTGAGTTCTCTCTCAATGCCATTGATCTCACAAAAGTCTCTCATCTTGTTAGAGATATACTCTCCTCCATTATCACATCTTAGAACTTTAATGCAAGAACTAAGTTGCTTTTCCACTAGAGACTTAAACTTTACAAAAGCTTCATATACAAGGCTTTTCTTAGGCAATAATTCAATCCAAGTGTATCTAGTACAATCATCTATAAAGGTCACATACATTAAAGCACCTCCATTACTTTCATGAGAAAAATTATGTACATCCGAATGGATAAGATCTAAAGGTGAGGTAAATCTTGTTAAAGATCTCTTGTAGGAAGTCTTGTGTGACTTTGCAAGGCCACGTGCCTCACACACTTTGCCACACTTCTTGAAAGCTTTTGGTAGGGCCGAGAGCTAGCTCCTTTGATGCCATGGATTCCATTGATTGAAGATTAGGATGGCCCAATCTTTTGTGCCAAAGCTCCACTTGAGTCAACTCCTCCCTAACCATATTCACACTTTCAATAGCCACATTAGCATCCAACTTAAAGAGCCTTCCTTGCTTAATGCCACTAGCTATGCACTTATCATTTTTCAAGATGGAACACACTCCATTCTTGAAATGTACATCTAGTCCATTAATTGACCAACACTAAGCAAGTTTTTTGTAATGGATGGAACATACAAAACATTATCAAGATCTGTCCTCTTAGATGATCCTAAGCATAATGGAATAGATCCTATGCCATCTATCTTGCATTCTTGATCACTAGCAGTGTAGATTGATTTCTTAGAATCATTATAAAAAAGTAGATTAATAAAATAATGCTCGTTGAATGACATGTGGGAACTAGCCCCACTATCAATCCACCATGTCTCTTGGCTTGATGTTGGTGTAGATGCTACCATCAAGGATGTATTGAAGCCATCCTCTTCCTCCTCCCCTTGTGCAAGATTGCCTTGATCTTCACTCCCTTGTGCATTCTTCTTCTTATAGCATTCAGAAGCAAAGTGTCCTTTCTTCCCACAAAAGAAACACTTTAGCTTTGCTTTGTTCTTTTGCTTCCCTTTGGAGGTAGATCCTCCATCCTTTGCCTTGGCCTCCTTACCTTGAATTTTCTTGAAAGTATGAGTCTTATTTTTGCCTTTAGATGTGAAGTTTGCTTTCTCATCACCATTATGTAGTGATAAGGACCCCATTCTTGTTTTGAGGTGTAGAAGCCTACTCTCCTCAGCCACAAGAACATTATGCAATTTTTTAATTGATGGAAGTTGGTCTTGAATAGCAAAAGATTGAACTAGATTAGAGAACTCATCTCCTAATCCATTCAACATTACTTTTACTTGTTCATTGTCTTGGATCTTCTCTCCTATAGATCCCAATTCTTTGTTGAAAGATTTTATCCTTAGGACATACTCTTGTCCATTTTCTCCACTTCCCCTCATGCTTTGCAAGATCAAGTTTCTTATCATAAGCACTTTTGAAGTGTTATTGGATTCTTAAATTTTCTTTAGTGAATCCCAAGCCTCTTTTGATGTGGTACAAGAAGCCACCTCCTTCAAGAGGTCATTGCTTACATTTAACTTCAAGCAATGTAGGGCTAATCTAACCCTCTTCTTGTACTTTAGTTGTTTTTGGGGAGCTTGAGGCTCTTCCTCAACTCCTAAAGCAATATCAAAGAGATCATGAACCACTATTCCATTCTTACTTTCCAAATGTAATAGTTTGTGGAGGTTAGTTTCTCACTAGATTCTAACATATATCCACCCATGGATGTCATTGTGAATGAAAGCCTATGAGATACACAAAGATCTCTTGATAAAGAGTGATGTAAGATAGATTTCTAGCTTTCAAGAAGCTTCTAATCTCGGCCCAATCAGTCCTAGTTCAACTTGGATGATGGTATAATAGATCAACTACAAATATCCTAGCAAATCACTCCTCCAAAAAATTGATTCTAGTTCAATTTTGTTTGATATTTCACACACACTTAAGATCTAAACAAATCAGCCTTACATATGACCTAATGCTTCAAAATGAATTGCTTCAATGACTCAAATCACTATTTGATCATTAGCATTCAATAGATTGAACTAGATCTAAAGAATGCACTAAAAATCTTGAATTTTGGACTAATATGCACTTTTTTGAGTCAAAAATATTAATGGAAGTTAATTTGAAGGTTGCTGTATGGTTTCACATGTCAAAATATTGAAAAATCTATCTAATGTTGTGAGTATGGGTCCTAAAAATGCCAAAGATGAATTGAGCTCTTTTGGCTTAGTAAAGACCCATCTTAGAATAAAATATTCAAGGTAGGTAGAAGTAGAAACTCGAGCTACCATAGGAATTGCCATTTGTACTTTACATGCCACATTTAATGCATGAAAAGACTATGTGGCACAATTAGACATAGTAAGGTGGCTTGGATAAGTCTAGATAGCTTGAGAGGTGGATCCACAACTGAAGAGTCCATGGATCTATATATATGTGATGTACTCTCATTGAGAAATGATGAAATTTGTGTGAACTGCAAATTTGGAGACAAGCTCTTTGTGCCCTCTCTCTCTCCACAAGTTTTGTACCTTCTATTTTCTCTCTCTAGCCGAGTAGAGGCATTTATGATGCTTTGTCTTATGTTTTGTTGGCAGATTTTGCTTGTAACACAATAATATTGCTTGTATGATCAGCTTTCCTATTGACAACCAATGCTAGTCTGATCTTTATGGTGTTATTGTGCTTAGGAGATAAAAAATACATGTGTAGGGCATCCCACACGTGTGAATTCAGCATGGCATCAGAGCCTACCTAAGTTTTACAAGCAAATCTAATCAAAAAGTTTGCAGATCTGATCAGATTTCAAGCTAGGAATTGTCTAGATTCTACCTTCTAGCTAGTTTGCAGGTTTCTTGTGATTTTGAGTTTCAAACCACATTGAATGGGCTAGATTAGGTATTGTATGGAATTTTAGGTGCTGGCACGTGTAAAATCCGCCCATTTTCAGATTGGTGATTCTCTCTCACCTCAGATCCAAATTTCAAGCAAATTAGCCCATTAGAAAGCTAGAAATTGTAGAATTTGATGCAATTTGAATCATGACAGTTTGATAAGCCAATCAGAAGCTATAAGCTTTTGAAGAGTCATAGGTAGGGCACCTAGACCTATGGAAAATCATTTGTACATGTCATTTATTGCTTGAATGATCACAAAAATCATCCAAAAGCTACACAATCTCATCTATATGTGATTTAGACAAAACTTATAGGTTCTAGGCAAATTGTTTCATAAAAATAGATTGTATTTGAGTCAATTTGACAATTTTGGAATATTTCACACGTGTGAAATTCAGAGAACCATAACTTTTGCCATACTTCATTTTTTTTGATGATTCAATTCTTGTTTTAGAGAGATTGTCAAGCTAGTGAGATCTATCTCACAGTTTCTTGCTAAGTCTTATGTAGGATTTGGTTCTGTACCCTTGATTGGTTCCTATAGTGAGAAGAATAGCAATTCTTTCATCCATGTTTTTTGATTTCCATCATTCTTTATGACTTCAATGGGTGTCTTTCTATTAGAAGCAAGTGAAAGATTGTCAACCTCCAATTACTCAATTTGGAAGGTTAGAATGGAATCTGTCTTAATACTACAAGATGTGATGGATATTGTACTTGGCATTGAAGAAGAACCACAAATTCCTCAAAAAATTCCAAAGTACAAAAAGAGAGCCAGGATGGCTCTACATTATATTAAGATGAATGTCTCAAATGACATCTTAAGAGAAATTGGTGCTTGTACTAATGCCAAAGATGCTTGGGATACTGTCAAGTCTATCTATGAGGCAAAAAATACTTCTAGACTTCTAACACTAAGAAACCAAATTTTTCAAAGTGTATAGAGAAGTGATGAATGTGCTTCAGCCTATGTAATGAGAGTTAAAGACCTCCATAGAGAATTGTCATGCATAGGAGACTCCATCAACCAAAATGAACTTGTTCAAGTCATACTTAATGGGTTAAAGGAGGAATATGACAACCTTGTTCAGAGTTATGCCATTAAGGAGGAGCTACCAAGTTTGGAAGCACTCCAAAGTGTGCTCATTTATGAAGAATCAAGACAAGAGTATAAACTCTTAAAAATGGAGAGACTGTCTCTCAACATTGATGGTAAAGCTCTCTTTACCAAAGACAAGCACAAGACAAGAAGTAAGAATCAACACCAATTCTCTTCAAGCAAGAACAATCTTATTTCCAAGGAGAAAGG